>PYUH01000164.1:2417019-2446601 GCA_016808085.1 Suaeda aralocaspica
CCCCCCCCCCCCCCACCGAAAAGTCGAAAACACACACACACACACCCCCCTCATCCCTTTCTCCATCTCTCCCTTTGTTTCTCCATTCAGGGCAACGGGCATATCTTAGTCTAAAAATAGCAGTGCAAGTTAAAAATCTCCATTGTACACGAGTAAGAAAAACTATCTACATTCCAGACTTTAGTCTATCAAGCAAGTTGTTTAACTGACAGGTTTTACCATGAGTTAGGGAAATTTACCAGTTATAGCCCGGACAGTTTCACTGGAAGCATACTCCTGGATTGTATTGTTGGAGAAGAGAAGCTTAATAAACATAGCTGCCTGCATCGAAGTTTCTGGATCACTGGAGCCGATCAGATCAAGTATAACTTGAACTCCACCCGCTTCTGCAACTGCTCTTTTATTTGCGCGACTGTATGTAACAAGGTTTTGAAGGGCACAGATGGCCACCACTTTCATTTCCTCAGTGGGCTGATCTTCAAGTAAATTAACCAAAGCACGACAAGCTGAAACAGCATCAGCAGAACGAGCTAGAATATCGTTCTGGAACAGATCACCCAAAGCCAAGGTAGCTAGCAACCTAGCCTGCTGACCTTGTGTTTGGGGATCTAATAGGTATTGAGACAGGGGTACAATAGCAGATCGTCCAGCTTTTGACTCCCTAATTTTTACATTATTCAGCAACACTTCCAGCAATCTTGCAGAAGTGTCTTCGCATTGGTGACATCTAAGAAGCTCTAACAGAGCCTCAATTGCACCACTTTCAGCCATTGCCTCTGCGCTGGTTGAATCATCACTTTCCAAAACTAGCAGGGCATTCAATGCTCCCGTTACAGTACTTTCTGAACCAGAATGAAGCAATCTTACAAGCACAGCAATGGGAACTTCCAAATAAAATTCTGAACTGAATTGCAGAATACAAGACAAAACAGATGCTGCAGATTCCCACAGAGCATGAGGAACTTGAGGATCAACTTGCAATATCACCTTGGAAAGTTCAACAACACCTCCCTCTTTTGCAATTTCATTTGGCCAGATAAGTGCAATACCAACAAGTGCCTTGATAGATCTTTGCTGTAAAATGTGTGACCCAGATCCAAGAGCTTTTACAAGTGGACCAATAATCTGCTGTGTCAAGGAATCCTTCTGCAGGTTCTCTTCCAACAACAAATGGGACAAGAGTTCGGCAGCAAGCTGTTGTACAGCTGGAACATTGGAGTCCAGTAATGGTATAACAGGTTCAACAGCCTGGTGAGAGGTTAATGTGTGGTCAGCGCGACACTGTGGATGCTCTAAGATATTAACAAGAACCTGTAAAGCACTGTGTTGTCCATCTGGGCCAAGATCTGATCGTGACAGCAACATAAAAAGTGGCTCAACCACTTTAGCTGCTGAAGGACCTTTAGCAATAGTAGCATTGTTTGTTAAAATCCGGAGCAATTCTGCAAAAGCAGCAGCAAGAAAATTAGGTGCTTCATGGAGTATATCAAGTACACTTTCAATGACCCCAGCTTTCACCATTTCCATCTTGCAAGAAGGTCTGTCTTTTCCCAACTTTACCAATGCTCTTGAAACAGCCTCGTGAAGCAAGTAATTTCGGCTGTATAGTAGGCCAACAAGAGGGATGACTGCACCATGAGCAGAGACTAGTTCAGCCAATTGCTCATCATCTAAGAGTTTATCCAAAGCATGGACAACTGAATGCTGAGCAGGGGTGAATTCTGTAACAAGCAGAGAGACCAGCGGCTCAACACATCGCGCAGCAGCTACTGTAGACCTGATTCTTGTATTTGCAAAGAGAACAGAGCAAAGCTCAGCAGCATCACCCTTGAGCTCCATTGAGCAATTTGATGACAGAATCTTGCAAAGAACATCCACTGCACTCATTTCAACATCTGCCACACCAAGGGCTCTTGAAGGGTTATCACTTAACAGCCTGATCAGAGCTGCAATGGCAGCATGCTGTTCTTTCTCCGATCCTGAATTTAATACTTCCACCAATGGTTGCACAGCTTGTCTAGCTGTTTCTGCATTTCGTACATGATCTGCAGAAAATAAGCTTTCCAGTGCTTTGGCTGCACTGTACCTAGCACCTCGTCCACCTAAGCGCAAGACAGCTACAAGCTGGTTCACCGAGCCAAATGCAGATTCATGCCTGCATATTTCAGCACTACTGAATAGAATTCCCAACAGATCAGTAGCAGCTTCCTCAGTTGCATCTTTAGGACCAAGTGAGAGATACTTCGTCACTGCCTCAAGTGCACCCGACTCTACCATCACCATCTTATTAGAGGGACAGTCTATAGCAAGTTGGGTGAGAAGCCCAAGAGCAAGGAATGGTGCCCCAGGACGATCAGGAATTGGTTTGAGGAGATCAACAAGGGCAGGTATCGCTTTCCGAGACATAGCACCAACTCTAATGTCATCAACCCTAAACAATCGCTCCAGAGTCACTTGATCAGGATAACTAACCAAAGAGAACTCCTCAGACAATTTTAAGAGATCATATATATCTTCATCAGCACAGCCAAGTAAAGTAATGAGGCCACCAGCTGCACCAGAGTTTGCAACAGATAAAAGAGTTCCCCTGCTACCATAACAAACCAGACTGGCCAATGCTTGTGCAGCAAAATATCTGTTGGCTGGCTCTTCTGACCTCAATAAGTTTGCAAGAACGGGAATAGATTTCATGGTTGCATGTGCTCGTATGATCTCTCTATCTTGAAACAGAATTGCCAGCAGTAAAGCATAAGTCCATAAGCTACTATTTTCAATAATGTCAATCTGCAACATTAACAAAACAAAGTATACATCAAGGAAAACTCCGTGCGTGAACCCACCAATTACCCCCCCCCCCCCCCCCGGGGGGGGTAATTGGTGGGTCAGCCACGGGTTTTCCCTTGATGTTACTTTGTTTGTTAATGTTGCAGATTGACATTATTGAAAATATTAGCTTATGGACTTATGCTTTACTCGGCAATTCTGTTTCAGATCGAGAGACAACTACACACATGCAACCATGAAATCTATCCCGTTCTGTGCAAACTTATTGGGTCAGAAAGCCAGCCAACAGATTTATTTTGCTGCCTACAGCATTAGGCCAGTCTGGTTTGGTTATGGTGCAGGGGAACTCTTTAATCTGTTGCAAACTCTGGTGCTGGTGGCCGTCATTACTTTACTACTTGTGCTGTGTGCTGATGAAATATATAGACTCTTAAAATTGTCTGAGGAGTGTCTTTGGTTAGTATCCTGATCGGACTCTGGAGCGGATTGTTTAGGGTTGATGACATTAGGTTGGTGCTATGTCTCGGAAAGCGATACCTGCCCTTGTTGATCTCCTCAAACCAATTCCTGATCGTCCTGGGGCACCATTCCTTGCTCTTGGGCTTCTCACCCAACTTGCTATAGACGTCCCTCTATAAGATGGTGTGTGGTAGAGTCGGGTGCCACTTGAGGCAGTGACGATATCTCTCACTTGGTCCTAAAGATGCAACTGAGGAAGCTGCTACTGATCTGTTGGGAATTCTATTCATGTAGTGCTGAATATGCGGCATGATCTGCATTTGGCGTCGGTGAACCAGCTTGTAGCTGTCTTGCTGCGTTACGGGTGGTCTAGGTCCTAGTCCCTCACATGCATGTTGGGAAGCTTATGGACTTGGTTCGACTAAACTGTGCGGCCAGGGTTCTCGCTACTTATCCAATTTATGCACGGTGGGTGAGATAGTTGAGCTGTTTTTACTATGTCCTTTGTTTTCTCTTGCTCGCCTTGTCAGTCATGGGTCTCTTCCCGTTCCGCAGTATCCAGTCGGTGGTTCTTAGCACGGGGCTATTGCGTCCATGCGGTTTAGGTTGTACCAACCGGCGCTGTTCAGCCTCTTGGGGGGTCTGGTGCTCGCGCTTTGAACCAGGAGTTTTGTCCTGTCTCGTCTATGCTATCTTCTAATCATTCTTGTCACAGGCGTTTTCAATGTGGGTAGAGAACTGTGCGGGTTTTGTGGGGACGGGGCCGCCGCCTTCCACCGCCGAGGAAAGACAGAACAGATCGGCCAGGGCACTCTGATCAGGCGGTGTGCCCTTACTTTCATGTGTCATTGCGCTGTTGTGAGAACCCGCCTGGGGGGCAGTAGAGCCCTCGGGGGCGTCCGCCTGTCTTTCGGTCTTGTCGTTGTTAAACACCACTTATTCGGCTTGGTGTATGTCGGTGGGGCTTGCCTGGGTGGGGGTGGGCTATCTTGAATTCTCATGCGTCGTCGTTCCGTCCTCACTGGCACTATGTCCTCTTTCCGGTGTTCTGCAGCAAGGGGCGCAAGGCGCGACTCTTTGCGCGTGTCCTGCTACTTAGTGGCGGGGAGACTTCTTCCGCTTGCGGAGCTGTGTGCTCGGTGTTGTTCGCTTGTGTGGGCAAATTACCACTCTAGCGTCGACATAGCGCGTCGCTTTCGCCTCGATCTTCGTTGCTGGCGATGTGTTGAGCCGCGTGGTCTCTCTGCTGTTCAGAATCACCCTGCTCAGCTCAGTTGTCATGCTTTGGATAAACTCTTAGATGATGAGCAATTGGCGACAAATCTAGTCTCTGCTTCTGGTGCAGTCATCCTCTTGTTGGCGCATACTAACAGCCAAATTACTTGCTCCGGTCACGAGGCTGTTCAAGAGCATGGTAAAGTTGGGAAAGACAGACCCTTTCATTGCCAACGATGGAAAATGCTTCGATAAAGCTTGGGGTCATTGAAAGTGTACTTGATATACTCCATGAAGCCCTATTTTCTTGGCTGCATGCTTTTGCAGAATTGCTCCGGATTTAACAAACAATGCTACATTGCTAAAGGTCCTTCAGCAGCTAAAGGGTTGAGCCACTTTTTTATGTGCTGTCACGATCAGATCTTGGCCCAGATGGACAACACAGTGCTTTACAGGTTCTGGGTAATTCTTAAGCAATCCACAGGTCGCGCTGACCCACCAGACCCTCACCAGGCTGTTGAACCTGTTATACCATTACTGGACTCCAATGTTCCAGCTGTACAACAGCTTGCTGCCGAACTCTTGTCCCATTTGTTGTTGGAAGAGAACCGGCAGAAGGATTCCTTGACAGACCTATATTATTGGTCCATTGTAAAGTCGTTGGATTCTGGGTCACACATTTTACAGCAAAGATCTATAAGCACTTGTTGGTATTGCACTTATCTGGCCAAATGAAACTTGAAACAAAGAGGGAGGTGTTGTTGAACTTTCCAAGTGATATTGCAAGTTGATCCTCAAGTTCCTCATGCTCTGTGGGAATCTGCAGCATCTGTTTTGTCTTGTATTCTCGCAATTCAGTCAGAATTTTATTTGGAATGTCCCATTGCTGTCTTGTAAGATTGCTTCATTCTGGTTCAGAAAGTACTGTAACGGGAGCATGAATGCCCGTAGGTTTGGAAAGTGATGATTCACCAGCGCAAGCAATGGGTGAAAGTGGTGCAATTGAGGCTCTGTTAGAGCTTCTTAGATGTCACCATGGAAACACTTCTGCAAGATTGCTGGAAGTGTTGCTGTAATGTAAAATTAGGAGTCAAAAGCTGGACGATTCTGCTATTGTACCCCTGTCTCAATACATATTAGATCCCCAACACACAGGTCAGGCAGGCTAGGTTGCTAGCTACCTTGGCTTTGGGTGATCTGTTCCAAACGATATTTCTAGCTCGGTCTGCTGGATGCTGTTTCAGCTTGTCGTGCTTTGGTATTTACTTAAGATCAGCCCATCTGAGGAAATGAAAGTGGTGGCCATCTGTGCCCTTCAAAACCTTGTTACATACAGTCGCGCAATAAGAGAGCAGCAGTTGCAGAACGCGGGTGGAGTTCAATTATACTTGATCTGATCGGCTCCAGTGATCCAGAAAACGTCGATGCAGGCAGCTATGTTTATTAAGCTTCTCCTTCTCCACAATCATACCAGGGAGTATGCTTCGCATGAAACTGTCCGGGCTATAACTGGTAAAGTTTCCCACTCATGGTAAAACCTGTCAGTTAACAACTGTGCTTATAGACTAAAGTCTGGAATGTAGATAGTTTTTCTTACGCTGTGTACAATGGAGATTTTTAACTTGCACTGCTATTTTTAGACTAAGATGTGCCTTGTTGTGCGCTGAATGAGAAACAAAGGGAGAGATGTAGGAGAATGAGGATGGGGGTTGGTGTGTGTGTTGTGTTTTTTCGAATTTTTCGGTGGGGGGGGGGGGTGTATGACTAGTCCCCATCTCGATGTTGGTTACAAACGAAGTTCTGAGTTTTCTTTGTTATGCTTTGGGTTACTACTCATAATACTCTTTTTAAGATTGTTGGCTCTTCCACTTTTGCACATATTGTCGGATCACACACGTGTCATGTTAACATTAACATGTCATCCGGTGAGTATAGCTCTTCGTTAGTTAGCATTTGAAAATTATAAAAATTCAGAAACTGCAACGTTGAGACATTCTCTTTCACTCTGGATTCCCAACTGACTGCATTGTTTTTCCCTTAGTGCATTAAACTGCTATTTATTGGGGCTTATGGTCATTCTCAGTTTTTCTTCATAGTGTTATGATTGTAACTGTTGAACGGTCCAAGTGTTACAATTAGTAAACGTTAGAAGTATACACTAGACTTAATTGAGTTTCAATATCAACTATCCTGGTCCACTTTGTTTCCTTGACCCAAAAACAAAATTTTGTACTGCTTAAATAGTTGAATGGTCGCTAATAGAAAGGATGAATGGAGAAAAGCGAAGTGAAGTCTAAGTGTCTGAGTAATTATAACATTTCATGAATTTTGATATTGTTCGAGTTTTGACGGGTTTTGCCTATGCAAAATATAAACTTAGATTTCGTTATCTGTTTTCGTGTTTGTCTCGACTGGTGGCCCCCCCACTATTTGGTGTTCAGTATCTGCTTATTCTGAAAAGGATCCTGCGTGCTGTGTTTTGCGTCCCTTCAGGACTGTGCAATTTGCTATGGAGTCTTTGAAGCGCTCGTACTGCATAGTCGATTTTTGCACCTCTCCTCACGTTTAAATAGCCACTGTAATCTGCACACTCGCAGTAGAGTGATTCCCCTCTATCCTTTTGCTTGCACTTCTCCTCAAGACCAGTGCAAGCAACCTCATAAAAGCTGCTCTAGATTCGCCCCCGTTGTGTCTCTTTGTACGACAAGCTTCTTTCTCTGGCAATGCCTCGGGCTGATGTTCCGGTTTCTTCTGTTCGTTGATGCTCAATCTCTTAACCCGCTCGCCCAGATCTGCAGGCCTTTGCTGCAGTATTTTTGGTTCGCCGCACCTTCTGGGCCCCCCTTCGTTCTCCAGATGAAGCTAAGTTTCTTGTTGCAGTTGTCTTTTTGCCAGGAACTTTAACATCCTGTAATAATCAAGCGTGGGAACATATGAGGGCAATCTTGGGTACCCTAGTGCATTTTGCACGCTTACGTTAGGAACACGCCACCCAGACAACAAAGTATCTCTTTTCCTCCTCCTCAATTTAATCGGTATTTGGTCGTCACTCAAACATTAGAAAGGATTGACCATTCTGTTAGCAATAAAGTTCTCACCCACCCATGAATGCTTGTTCCCGTTTGAGCTGTAACGACTTTTCACTTGGACACAAATTCTAAGGTATCAAAATTCTAGAGTGAGAGGAGATACCGGAAACATTTAGCTATTTAATGTAATTCTATTACGAAGTAAATCATTTCTGTAGCCCCCGTCCTCTCTGAAACGGACCTCCTCCGGCAACTTTTATCTCCTCCGTTGGCGTTCGTTTTGCACTCAACCAATTATTGCACTTAGGTTCTGGTTCTTGTATGTGGTGTAAGCTGGCCTTCTGGACAAAGTTCCAGTTGTTAGGGTGGTAAACACTATCCCTGGAAAATTAATTTTCCTTCCCAGGGCCAATTGCCGGTCGTTTGTGTGACACGAGTGACTAAAATAAGCAGCTTACCAGACACCATTTTCCTTGTTTTTTTTTTCGTTTCTCTTTTGTTTTTTTTTATTCTTGTGTTTTGCCTGTATGTCTTGGTCTTTTCTCTTCTTCTTCTCCTACCCTCACCCCCCTCTCTCCTTTTTATTGCTTCGTTCGATTTTCTCCTCGTTTTGATCTTTACCTAATGTTTCTTCATGATCCCAAACAGGGAAACGATCTTTGGCTGTGACTTTCGCGTGATAGGTTTGCCATGAGAATTTCTTTTCCTGCTCTGAGCAACGGACCCTTATTTCAGACTTGGCTCTATAACCCCTGTAACTCTCCCCATGCTTGGTAGTGGGGTCATTTCCGTTCCTGTTTGAATCCGTTTTGTGGAATTCATGATTTTTAGGGAAATCTAGGCTCTGGGTTGCTATGTGGGACGGTTCATTAAAACGGTCACACGGGTGGGGCAGGTTTCGCGAGGCGCCCGTTTAGCGAATTGCCGTGAGTTGGGGCTTCTCTAACATGTATTCGTAGCGTTCATCACTTAGATAGGCTAGAGGTACAAGAGGTTCTTAAGCTAAAGTCTTGAGAATGAACCACCATTACCTTAATGTTTCGACGAATTGAAGGAGAAGAGCCTTGCCGTTACGGGCAATTAGGGGCAACGTATCAATGAAGTATGGATCTGTGTGCTTAGAGTCTAATGAAAAGGGGTACATGTGTGTTGGTGGAGGACCTCTCATTAGCTCCTCGTCGCGTAAACATCGACACCAGATAACATTCACTATCTGGCGGCGTCTGCCGGCATGCTGCTACAGTCATCTGTTCATGTGGGAGGGAATATAGAATGGGCTGCTGCTGCTGCTTCATGAAAATATTAATTCGACCTATTAATGGCTTATAGTGTATGTGCATTTTCTGGCCTGCGCGTCACGCTAACTGCGTGCTTTTGGCTTCGGCGCGTGGTGGTCTACTGGTCCTACCCGCCCATAAAGGTGGGGATCGTTAGAGAGCTTTCTCGCATTGGCGCCCCTGTCGAGTACTGTATCCACGCAAACTGCGTCTGCAAACGTTCCAATTCATTTAGGCATTCGCAAGACCACTGAGCAAAGTGGTAAAGGTATAAAGCAGTGACGGAGAATTAGCCTAAGATAAGTGGGGACCGGCAGGCGACTATCTATATTGGACCCGAGTAGTGTGGTAGGTGTTAGATGCATTTGTGTCGGCGTACTCTGATAATGGCGCGTGGGGACATGTGTCCTGCTGTGGTAAGGGGGACGAATGCCAGATTGGACGCTCGTAGTTGTTATTGCTGAGAGTACATATTGTTGTTCGGGGCTGTAGCTCGTTTGCAGCTGGGCCCGGCCGACTCCAGTGTTCAATACAGCTGTCCCCTTCCAGTAATATCCGTTGGGAACCTTCGTGAAGTCCCCAGCGGGGCTACAGTCTAATAGGCAGAAGAGTACATTGGCTGGCCCCAAAAGCAGATGAAACCGTTATTCAAGGGCAGGCGAGACACAAAAGGGGGGTGCGGGAGAGGGCAAAGCCCGTTTAAGCAAAGAAAAGGCCGGAACAAAGGATTAAACTAGATCACAGCTAGAGGGTGGGGGCCGACCGCGGGTGCGATGCTTTTCCTATTGGAGGACGGGGAGTCGGGACAGGCCCCGTTTTGGCGCCAGGTGTTGTTAGTGTTGGTCGTGGCGTGGGACGAGGATGGGTGAGATTGAAAGGGGAGGTAGACCGGGGGGGGGGGAGTACAGGAGTACTTGCGAATTGGAATTCACTGCAGGCTGCGGGAATCGGAGCGGAAAGGACGGGAATAAGAGAGGCAAAAGGATGAGTGAGTTGGGTCGGGGAAGGGGGGGAGGGTGAACGCGGGGCTTACAATTCCACAAAAGGTGGCTAGTAATTGTTGGCTACTAACTACCCAGGAAACCCGACAATGTGTCCGAGTCAAATGGAAATTTCAATACGATGACTGAAAAAGTTGGTGCGGGTTACGTCGACATCCCGAAGTGGGGTGGAGGGGTCATTGCTAGCATGAAACTGGGTGGGGGGTCTGGAGCTAAGATTTTTGGTCGTGGAGGACAGCCGAGGGAGTGCCTGTAACTGAACGAATACGACGGAGGGGCGAAGAAGAACTGATAAAGTATACGCTGTAGATGCTTAGACAAGGGGGATGAGAGTTGGAGTTTTGGCAATAATTGGTTAATCTTTATGGCTAGTAAGCTCAATTTTATGATAAACTCCCTCTAAATCTATGAGATGAAGACCAACGCACATTTGGCAATGTACTTTTAAAAGGTGGTAATACTTAGTCACCCAACCAATGAATAGCTTAACCTACGTGAAATTGGGTTGCTGGTGGATAGGTGCACAGTGGAAACCCCCTCTCTCGGATGTGATAATATGTATGCGGCGGAAGTATGTCTTCGGCACATAAAAAAAAAAAACTTATCAGCCACTGTTGTACCCAACAAAAAAAAATGTAGGTGATCAAATTATTGCCAAAAAAAAAATCGTCACTTATCACAAATCCACTTCCCAGAGTATGGAGTGGAGTAAGCATAAAGAAACGTAACACGTCGAGCGGACCCTTGCATGCATAAAAAAACCAAACCAAATCACGAAAAAAAAGGTTGAGAGCACAATTCAAACAGAGAGAGAGAAACCAAAAGCTTGATGGGAAATTGTAAAAAAACGAACACATGAATAAAGGAGCGTAATTAGCGTAAGCGTGAAAGGGAATTTGTAAGTTATAAACTCACTTACTCTGTTCCACATTTATCCCACCACTTTAACTCTATTGCACGACCATCTTCTACTACTTAAAAAATCGACACGTTTGTCATACTTTCTCTCTCGACTCGACTCTACCGCACTACAGTCGTCAAAAACTCTGAATTAGACCTCGAAAACCCGAGAACAACAACTAACTGATGGTGGGGTGGTAAGAGCGTCGGAAAATGGCGACGAATTGAGCGGGTTATGGATGTGGAGGGTTGAAGAGAAGAGAGAATTAACATGAGTAACCTCGAAAATAGTCACAGATTTTCCGCGAAAAATCAGTTCCGAAGTTGAAGAGTAAGAGTATTATCAACGGTTATTAATGGGCGATTTGTCATAGGCAAATATTAAGTAGCGTATCAACGTCAGTAATTTATCCGTCGCAAGGTAGTCAAGCTCAGTCTTATGGCAATACCTTGTTGGTTATTTTATTAATTTATGTATTGGAGTAATTATAGTATTGTATGAGATGTTTAAAGTGTTATTGGATTAAGATTAGTTATTATTGTTCATATGTCGTAAAATTGTTGTCACTCAATATAAGTACAGTTGGTACGGATAATTGATAAAAGTGTAACAAAACTCAAAAAAATATCACTTGAAGAAGAAGAATCTAGAGAGTAGAAAGAGGAAATCTTAGAGAGAGATTTTTATATTAAGGAAGCCATCAATCATATTACAACCTAATCAGCTATTTATATAAAAGCAGAAGAAAATAAACTAGGGGAAATAGTTTGTTGCAATAACAGAAAATAAGAAAAAAGAGAGAGCTGAGCTGGCAAGGTTGTTACCAACTCTTGTAACAGAATTGCTGCTGAGCTGTATAATCGCAATTATCCCCCGCCAAGCTTGGAAGGGTGGCATGATCAATCATTCCAGCTTGGAGTGAGCAGAATGTGATGAGCAGGAAGAGCCTTATCAGAAGATCTGCTAGTTTGTGACGAAGAAGGAGATATGCAATTCCAGAAGACCTTCCAAAAACTTTCCCCTGGTGAAATGACAATCAGCTCAATGGCTTGGTTTCTCTCATGTAGTACAGGATTCTTTCCAATGTGAATCGCAGATTGATTATCACAGAAAGTTTTACAGGTTCAAACAGTCAACACCAATATCATGGAGCAATCTGACCACCATGTAATTCTGCTGCTGCAGCTGACATGGCCCTGTATTCTGCTTCAGCAGAAGACCTGGAAACTGTCCCTTGCTTCTTAGACTTCCATGAGATAGGTGATTTCCTAGCATCATCACATATCCTGTTACAGACCTCCTAGTTGTAGGACATGAAGCCGCCAATCTGAATCGAGTAAGCTTGCAAGTGAGACAATCTGACCCTTGTAGCAAAATGCCTTGACCTAAAGTACAAGCAAGGTATCTGAGAACATGATGCAAACATGCTGATGCTGATTCTCGATGCGCTGCATAAATTGACTCAGGGTCTGAACTGGAATAAGAGAGATCATCCTAGTGTGAGTAGGAAATTAAGCTCCCAACTAAGCTTCGTAGAGAGTAGGATGCAAAACAAAAACTCCTTGATCATTTGATAGCTTTAGATGTTGAGGAGAGGAGTTTTAGCTGCCTTGGAAACATCAGCCCATGATTCTTTCAATAACTCCTTAGAAAATTTTCCTTTGAGACAACAGAATACCATGTTCCAGATGCAGTTACCTCTATTCCCAGAAAAAAGGAAGTTGACCAAGGTCCTTAATACGAAGATTATTATGGTAGTGTAGCTTCAGATCTTCATAATAGCCACATAGAACCTGTCAAGATTATTACTCCACATGAAATGGCGACATGGGTAATGTCTTCTTGTGTTTTTCGTGAAAAGAGAATAATCATTAAGAGATGAACAAAAGCTTGTGTTCTGTAGTGTGAAGTCACCACTGCTGAGGCTTGTTTAGACCATACAATGAGTTCTTGAGTTTACAGACCATGTTGTGGAGGAGTAGCACACCAGTGGCACTTGCATATAGATTCCTATTAAATCCCCATGAAGAAAGGCATTATTAATGTCTAGCTGAAAATAGACCATTATGACCAAGCTACAGCAAGCAAGCATCTATTGTGGACATCTTCACACCACAGGGGAAAAGTTCATCAAAACCACCCCATGAACTTGAGGAACCCTTTGCAACAATCTAGCTTGAACCTTCGACTGCATCCATCTGGATTTAAGTTTTACTTTAAAACCCATGTACAGCCTATGGCTTTCTTTCCTCAGGCAAATGACAGAGTTCCCAAGTGCCATTTTTTTTCAGAGCCATGATTTCCTTCTCATTGCTTCAAACCCAAGCAGGATCTTGAGAGCTTGAATATAGCGTACGGTTCAATGATGTGTGGAGAGTGAGCAAAAGAGCTGAAAAGAACTACTGATGGTCACTGCACTTGCACAAGATTGCACCAGTGATCTGTAACAGCTGAGCAGAAACATAATCCTTTGCCCAAAAAGGTGGTTATGGGTTCGGTGGAGTGTCTTGAAGGTGTGAAGAGAGTTCATTTGGTGGGGAGGTGTTGAGGTATTTGTGTGGACTGAGACCTGGACGGATGTCTGGTGTCATTAGGCTTGTAGTTTATGATCACAAATTGAAATAAATTCTGGATCAAGTAAAAGGTTCTGGATGATTTGTGGAAGTCTGGTGTGGATGGTGTGGCTGTGGGTAAAAAAATGGGTTGGACTGTATGATTGGTGGTTGAGTGTTTGAAGGGAGATGTTTTTCATGAAATGTAATGTCCTGGAACCATAATTTCTTATTTCCAACCCATACCTTGTAGGCTTTTGATTAGGGGGTAACCAAGAAAGATACAGGGTAAGGCTCTGGGACAAATTGTACTACACTCTGGCTACAGTTGCCATAGCATAAACAGCCAAAAACTTTCAGATGATCAAGATTAGGCTTGGTCCAAACGTCTTCAAAGGTGTTTGAAATAATAGAACTAAGAGGCAGTCGATAATTAAAGAGAGGCACTTAAAAGACATTCCCCCACAAAGATATAGGAACTCCGACGGAAAATGACAAGCCTTGCTGTTTCAAGCAAAGTCTGTTCCTTTCAACCACACCATTTTGTTGTGGCGTGTCGGTGCAGCTTTTTGGATGAACAATCCATGGATATGTGAGAAATCAAAAATGGACCTTCACCAACTTGGCAGACTGCCATACACTTTATCTAGTGTCAAACGATTTTGTATTAAAACCAAAATTTGTTATATACACGGCACTTGACTTGTTTTCATAAGAAAGCCAAGTGGGCCTGAAAAATCATCTACATTGTAAGAAAACGATGACAACTCAGCATTGTACATGTCTTATAAGGCCCCACTATCTACATATCAACTCAAAACACTTTAGAGGTCTTAATGCTACTTGAGGAAAAAAAATTCTAGCTTGCTAGCTCAGGACAAATCTGACATATGTCTGATTTAAGAGCAGAAACAACATTATTCACCACAAATGCAATATGTAAAAGGTAAAGTCCAGTCTAAGATGCCAGAGCTTGGCTTCTCGCTTTGGACACTAGAAAAGCCTTTGCACACTCAGTCCCTTCTTGCACAGCATAAATCTGATCCAACTTACCAGAACAAGGTGTAGTTCGGGCCAAGATCCTGAATCAAGCATGTATCAGGAGGAATTTAATTTCACATTGTAAATTCCGACACAATTTGTGTGCACTCAACAAAAAAAAGGAAAACCAGGAACAGGCAAAACATTCTTCAATCTACTCATTCTGAAACCTCACGCCCAATAGTTCAACAAGAACTGTTCCACAGCCAATGGGAATAGTGTGTGGGACTTAGAACTTCCAAATAGACGAACAAATCAAGATGCACAGCAAATAGATGCGGGCACCACTATCATTATCCATTAGAATTAGAACAGCAAGAAGCATGACCGGCCTAGGAGCGGAACTGTAAATGAATGCCCAAAGAGCTGTACAACAGACGAAGACTTCGCTCAGGTTATGTCAAAGGACATCTGGTGCGGCTGTTCTCCAGCTGTGGACCAGGACATAGTAGCGGGAGCGCAAGTTGTAAGAGTGACAGCCTAATGAGCACATCATCATGCAGGTGGCATCTCCAGACACATTGCAGCACATTCGGCCTTTGCCTTGGGGGAGCCATATGGTTAGGATGTAGCATCGGAGCGTATAGCACCGACAAGTTGTGTGGACCGGAGACACTTGGTCAATGATCACAGAACAGGGAAGGAAGCCTGGATCCCACATGATCCCGCTAGAAGCTGAAGTACTAGGGCCTGTGGAGGAAAAAAGGAGGCCTGAGAGTTGTTCGGGGCCAAGGGAGGTAGGGAGGGTCTGCTAACTAGAGCTTTACAGGTTGAAACACTGACCAGCTACGTTCTGGCCCACGCAAAGGCCATACATTAGCTATGCTAGACTCTTGATAACACGGACTGGTTTTGCTTGGGCTTGCTCGAAAGCAAAACGCCTGAGATGCAGGAAACATAGGTGAGGCGTCATCAGGTAGTAGCTGACGTAATAATACTGGAGTATCTAGTCATGCACAACATCTGAATCAACCTTCTTCTGTGCCGGTTGAAGATTTCTGAGTCAGTTTACATGGGCAACCGTACAAGACAACACAGGCACAGAAGATGGATGACCTGGAGGTCCCGACAAATACCTGAGTGGATGTGAACGAGTAACGAAACATCGACAGCACAGATAGGTTTGACGGGCTGATAAGTGCGTAGAATGAGCATCAATGCGGACATGAGTCGCTGAAGATCTCTGTCCAGAGCTCCTTACAGATTATCCTGACAGAGAGAACACTTAGGCACTGATAGATTAGAGACAGGATCAAGACAGCATGAGGCTAAAAGCGAGCATGACATCTAGCCCAGGGCCGACATCTGCCAATGCTGATCACCGCTGGCCTTGGAGACGGCCGGCAATGGAACGCAGCGTATTCTTCGGTCGCAGGCGAAAGGATCATGCTCGTCCATGCAGCGGAATTGTAGGAACCCATGGGATTGCAAGAAACAATCGAAGGGCGATTTGGCTGAAGATGCAATGAGTAAACACTGAGGAGTCAAGGAGGACGGAGAGCGTGGTTGAATAGGAAGCGCATTTTATCAAAGAAAAGACTCAACAAAGCATCAGAAACAGAGACGAGAAAGAAAATCACTCACGAACGAAGGACATAAAATTCAAGACAAATGAAGATTGAAATCGCAGAAACATTTGCAATGATGATGAAGAACAAACTAAAACGAATTCAGGAATCAGTCGATCTTCTGGCTGCGATACATGATATAAATTGGGGTAACACCGAAACAAAAAAATATCACACTTGAAGAGAAGAAGACTTAGAGAGAAGAGAGAGGAACTCTAGAGAGAGATTTTATTAATGGAAAGCCATATAGCATCATATTACACCGTATGATCAGTCATTTATATAACAGCAAGAAAATAAAACTAGGGAAATTGTTTGTTGCAATACGAATAAAGAAAAAGAGATGAGAGCTGAGCTGGCAGGGTTGTTTACAAACTCTCGAACAGGACATTGCGGCTGAGCTGTCATAATTCCAATAGTTAATGGGGACTCAGAAGTAGTAACTACTTAATCGGCATAATGTTGGATATTGTTTGGGAAAGGCGAGAATGTAAGCAATTTGGGATGTATATATGTCAGCTCCTTGTGCGTTTTATGATTGATTGTGCTAACTCCTTAATGGTAAGGGAACAATGAGGGATTTATTTCAGGAAACTGACGCATTTGTGCTTCTTTGGGGAGACATGAGCAAGGAAGGGTGAGAATTACAAAGAGAGGCGTGCGTGTCTATATCTCATATTAGTCATTGTATATATTCAAGGTAAAAGACCAAAATAAATGGTTGTAGGCGTAGTTTCCGCCATTTTTTGTTCTGTTCCCGTTCAAACAAATCAGTCCGTTTCCAATGTGCAATATATTTCTGGAGACAGAGAATGCAACTTCACTCTTTCTTCCATTGTCGTGGTCATTTGCTCCTCTCCCCTCCCTCTTATCGAATCAGATTGGCTAACCGATACCACTCTTAAGTGAACTTTGGCTGTTAGCTTATTTGTATTCATTTCTCTATTATAGTAAGACAATTGACAAAGTAATGGTATCGCAGTCCATACTTGTGTTGTAGTGAGTTTTTCAGTTTTTTCCTTATTGTATTTGTAACTATGAAGTGTTTTGCAGGTACACTATACCGGAGACATAGGAACACCAAATGTTCGTTTTGGTTCCTTTGGGATGCGGAAGTGATTGCTCTGGGTTCCATGTGATTGGTGTTCATGTGCTCCCTCTCTGCACTCATTATAGCAGTTTTGGTATTGCCTTGATTCTTTTCCTCTTTACTCGCCCTGCAATTTTAATTAGACTTGTAGTATCAATTTTGTTCGATTATTGTTTTTCACTTTTAGCGGTTCAATTTCTCAAGCCTTTTGAAATATTGGATATTTCCTTCAAATTGCACCACTCTTATTTGTAAGGTCCCAATAATATCTATCTCGAGTCATCACGTAAATGTGTTGACGGCCTCTAGGACTTGTCTTCTGTGTTTATGGAGTTTTTGGATGGGCAATATCTTTACTATGCAAATTTAATTTATTAGCAAAATTTAGCTCGGTCGATAAGTCCAGTAATTTTCTAGATTACCATAACAAGTTTGTAGAGTTTATATAACACCAAGAAAGTTCAGATAAGGGTAAAAGTCAACCAGGAAAAAAGTCCATCTTTTTTTTTTTTTTTTTGTGTGTGTGCGTGTGTGGAAATTTTCCTTACTGCAAAGACGGAACATGTGATAAGAGCCTAGAATTTTATCTTATTGTGGAAAAAACTGAAAAATTCCGCCACTCCCTTCGATAGAAATACTGACAAGTAGCACGGAGTAGGATAGTGATTAGATTTTTTTGTGGTAAGGGTCTCGACCAGTCGCCTTCCCTTGGTGAGTAAATTGTACGAGTGGTGTCTTCCAGTGTCTGTATCAGCTAATACTTGTCCAGTGTTAGCACTATTTCCAGTGATTGATTGGCAGGTGCTCCTTGCTATGGGGCACCTATTGTGCCGGATAAGAATTCTCAATGAGTACAGCCTCAGATAGCTCAAGGAGCAGTAAGCTTCTTAATTGCTAGCCACCGTTATCCACACAAGCAAACTGTAAAGTCCTAATCAGGAGGCGGAGAGTTGTGGAGGAAGGGTAAGAGGAGAAGGAAGGGGGTAGGGAAAAGAGTGGGTGGGTGGGGTTGTGGGGTGATGGGGTCTTCGTCGGCATTACGTTGTCCAGTACTATTCGGAAACACATCACGTCGGGTCACGCGTGTGGAGGATTTATTTGTGGCAAATGGCTCTTTATCGAGGTAAGACACTCATCAAATATCAAGCTTCAGTGGGTTTTTGGGGTATGCTCTGCTAATTGCTAACATAGTGTTGTTGTTCTACTTGTTATGTTCAGAAAATAGTAAGCTTGGTCGTTTTGGAGCTGTTTATCTTTGTGCAGATGTGTAAGACAGCAAAAGTGGTGGCTTATTATTATGATTGGTTTGCCCCCTGATGGTTTTGATGGTTCCTTGGCCTGGTAACATATCTGTTCCCTTCTCTAGCAATTCAGGATTGATTAGAAACTCTTTCTCACTGTGTTTTGTTTTTCAATGAAAATGGCTCTGGAGAATTTATTTTGGTGACCAAGGAGTCACTACCCATCACTGGACTTCGTTTCTACCGTTAATTGAAAATAGTTATTGTCTCTAGTTTTCCTCTCAATTGTTATATTGGAAGTTTGTTGAAATCGATACTCATTTAGCTGTGTTCCCTCTCTTGAACCTCACCTTTTAAACTGATACATTCAGTTCAACTTATGTTGTTTGGGTGGATGCTGTCTGCCATCGGGAAAGTACTTTGTCCTCAAACAAACAAGTTTCCATGCTTTTGACAGTGGTGTTTCTTTTACTTTTTTTACCCAAAGGAGCGTATAAAAAGTGACCCCGGAGGTAACTATTTCTGTTACTCAATTAAGATTCTATCTTTGTCCGGAATCACCTAATGCTGAGCATGCCTTTTTTCAATTTGGACAGAGAAATTAAGCCTGATAGAGTGCATTATGATGGAATCCATGGACTTCCTGTATGAATCAGCGGTTATTCTTTCATGCTAAGTTCAACTTCCTTAATGGATGCAATGCTTTCTGCTTTTTGGTAACTGAGTGTTCTTTGCCTAACAGTGGAGAAAGCTGCCAGTATCTTCCTTCGATTGTTTTGATCGCTGCCATCGATCAGAGTTTTTTTGGTCCAATATCCTCTTTTTCCTGGGATGCGAACCAGTAGGTCTCACAAACTTAGTAAGATCAATGCTTCCTTATCTACTCTTTTCCCATCGGTTGTATCACCACACCTGATAAGTAACAAACTAACAACCTTCCTTTTCATCTACTCTCATAAGAATTTGAGCTCAAGTCCACTAATGTGTCTTGACAATGTTTTACGGAGCATTGCTGCATCATCTACACTTCCCCATCAGTTTGGGTATCGCACCTGATAAGTACCAAACCTAACAACACTTCCTTTTCCATCTATGCTTCTTCATAAGAATTTTAGCACAAGTCCTCTAATGTTTGTCTTGACATGTTAGAGCAAATTTTGGACATTTCCCATTCAGCTTCTCCATACGAGTTGTAATAGAGTCATTGAAGCATTCCTTTTTTTTTTTTTTGTGAATTTTTGCAATGTTATGTGATGATTGTAATTAAGCATTAAATATATGTTTAAGGTTATCCATTATTGTAATATGTGTAAGCATCTATTATTCCACTCCCTTAATTGGATACAACTAGCTAATATGCTGGGCTGTTTGTGGTGCAGCAGGAATTCAGGGATACTGTCCGGCCATAGAGCCGGCTGAATGAGATAGTGCAATTATTGGCCGTAAGGGACTTGATTATCCTTCATAGTTTACTTTCATCTATGTTGCACAACTGTGCTTTTTTTAAATATGAAGAGAAAATTTTTTGCGCAGATAATTTTTCATTACGGATATCGCATGGTGTTCGATAGGGAGAATATGAACTCGGCTGGGTCCCAAGTCTATTGTAAGTACCCTTACTGTGATCGCTGTACTTGATATTCACATTATTGTGCTAAATGGTTCAAGCAACCATGCCATGGTGTTGGGGGAGGGTTCTTTATGATTTCTTTTTCATTTTCCGTTTTTCTCAATTCTGAATGAAGGATGAATGTAAATTCTCTTAATTGGGTATGTGCTTGAGTCCTTATCCTTGACAAGTTACTTGCCCATTCCGCGATTCTGCAAACAGACTTGAATTGCGGACCCCTGTGCATGTTTGTTTAGATGGTTACTTTACTTTGTTCTGTCAGCAAAATAAACTTATGATGGGCAAAAGATAAGATTGTTTAGTGAACTACAACCCGAGGCAGGATGAAATGCTACTTGATGCATAAAATCCCCCCCCATGCTTTTTTGATTGCCATTTCTTCAACCATGTGGTTTTAGCAAATGCGTTGTATTATGGCTTCGGTCACTGTTGCTGTGGTAATTAAGAGTTAGCAATGTGGTCAATCTACTGATTTCATTTGAACATCTGTAGGTGAAGTCTCGGCATCCAAAAAAAGCACCCCAACCATCAGCCGTAGGTAAACCCCAATGCCTGTGCCCCTCTGAGTGACCAACAGAAGGTGCCTGGTGGGCATGTGTGGCTCCTGCTAATGGCTTGGAAGGGCTCCTTCTGAGGCTCGGCAACATCAGAATACATGGCACCATTATTCTATCAGACACTGTTTTTTCACTGCTTATCTGGTTCACAATCCTTTCACCTGTTATGTTGTCCTATTGTACATACCGTCATCCACATTTAATCCATCCAATCCTTCACAATTTTTCCCTCAAGCAGCCATTGGATGCATAGCATACTGGACCTCTACCCTCCCTCCCCTATAGTTCTTCCTCTGTAATTCAAATTTAAAGCTTGTAAGAATTAGAGTTCCTTTCCTCTAGGTGGAAGTTTCTTTTTCACTCAATTTTTTCTGGATTGGACTTTCGGAATATCGTGAGAATATATAGGAGCTTCTTCTGATGTGTGCTATTGGGTTTGTGGACTTGTGGATCTCTTATGGGTTTCAATTATATTCGTCTTGAATTGTTTAACCACATCTGTACATGCTTATTTTTTTCTGGTTAACTATGCAGCTTAGCTTAGAGCCTAGACTATGTCTAGAGCACTTATGGACTTTTCTAACGGGCAGGCCGTGTTTTTGAGTATGGTGATTTGAGTCTTAAGGTCGTATGATCCGACCTTTCAGTTCTTGATTGTCAAGGATTGAGTAAATAACCTACTTGTAAGGAAATAAAAGTGCATGGCCCCGCCACAACCCACTTCAGAGGCCCCGCCTGTTTGATCACTGCCCACGGTTTACGGACACCTGTAGCCATTAAAGGCCAACTCTAATGATTTTGCATCCTCAAGTCGTAGTTTTTCTCACCAACATAGCAATTCTTTTTAATTCTAATTTTGTTTTTATTTATGAGTCTTCCCGATTAATGAAGCCAGGTTAATAATTAAAACGTGACGTAGGCGTGACAACACTTAGTTCGTGACACTTCTAGATGCATTTCGACCCTCATTAGTGTTGGCCCCTCTGTGTGTCATTTTTTGATATTTTAAATGTGTAATTGAGTATTGCATATTAATTTGGCTACTACCTAGCCTCACTGCGCAATTGTTTTTTTTTTTTTGGATTCAACCAATAACATTTACTCGAATTGAACTAAATTTAACGACCTATTGTACAGTACTCTCGTTTTAAACTATTATGTTAAGACACATTGATACAAATAAAATCTCAGAGTGGATGAATTTCAATTCCAAAGTTTTAATTAGTGAAATTGTTAAATATATATTTTCTTTTTTCAAAATCGACCACTGTTCAATTTTATTAGCTATAATTACATTTGTCGTGTTATGTGACGACTTAATGTCTCAATCTAATTTAACTCCTAACCATCTCAACGGTTCAAGTGTTTGAACTTTTAGATACACCCCACTGTCCGGTCTAAAGCAAGCCGTTTCCCAAGAAAGCTTAGTGAGAAAGACACATCCAAGGTAAAGTTCAACCTGTAAATAATTTTGTAGCAGAAAGAAAATGCAAACATAGAGGTTGATCACACCTACTTTATATTATTTCAAAGCGGCTAAGGTAGAGTTATAGGTATTTTATTTTCATTTGGGGGGGGTTTATGAAATTAGGCTTCCGAAGGAGGCAAAGAAAAGAATCTGTTTTTGTAGATAGTTTCCTTGTATTTCGGCTCAGTCATCTTGAACTATAAAAATTTCACCTGCCTTTCTTTCATTATGATCATATGAATGCATCATCTTCCATAATTACTCTACCACTTACCTATTCTCATTTGGCGAAAATACCTCACTTACTCTTTATACACAGATATTATCATCATACCACATTCGTGTGATTATTGTAGTACGACGACACTGATCTTTGGCTGTACAAAAACCTTCTCTAAGGGCTAAGTTTGAGGGGGCGAAAGCCAGAAGAAACTGGTTAGTAAGGTTTCGGTGAATTGTGTGTTTTTAGTAAGAGATATGGGAGTTTGGAGGGTAACATGGAGTATATCGGAGTGATGGTTGCGGGGGCACACTACACATAAAGAGGAAGCAGTTTCAAACTGTGGAGCCAAAGTCAGAATGATTGTGACAGGATGTGACTTAAAGTCAAGAAAGACTCTATCTTCACGTTTCAGGTAATTTACGTACTTCTGACAGTTTGCAAAGATGTGTTTCTTTATGCTAGTGATTTGCAGTCTTTACGTAAAATCAAGTTATCCCTAATATTAAAGTGAAAATGTCAGGGGTTTTGCAGTGGTGAATCGTAATATTAACCAGGAAACACAGCAGAATGTAACATAAGTGGTTATGTGGACGAAATCAAGTGCGAAAGAAGGCGAAATCACAGGGAAAGAAAGCTGAGTTATGCCCTATGTTCCTTACCATTTAGTATCTGCCCTACACGCTACAGTTTCTTGATAAAAAAGCTCCCCTGGTCATGTCAGGAATGTTGACTTCTCGAAAACCCCAGAATTGGTACAATACAACGTTTTGATCATGAGCAGGAGACCTTTCATTTCTATGTTCATGATGAAATCCGAATGTCATTTCATTATGTATATCCTGCTGTTCAGCCATTTTGATGTTTCGTTTGTGAATCTGTGTTTTTTTTTTGTTTTTTTTTTTTTTTTGGTTGTTGTAGCAATCTGTAGCTTTTATACTCTTTCAGCTTTGGTGGAAAAAAGCCAGGATTGGTTTCCTATGTCAAAATATAGTTCTATATATACAGTATATCATCCTGCTTGTAGCTTTGGGGAAACTCAGTAGTTAAGGCTGTTTCATGGAAAAGCTTGTGGAGGGGAGAACGAGTAAGAAGCCCTCGCCTGATTAGATTTTGTCTCCGTTCCTCATTTCCTTGGTTGTATTGCAATAGTCTATATCAGTAAAACAAGTCACCTAAGAGTAAATTAAGGCTCTGCTGTAACATTTCCAAAGATCATCAAGAGACGTGCAAAATTGGCAAGCGAACTCTATCACAACTTTACATCTATGGACTATTCATCTTGTGTTCCCCCTCAGAGCAACTAGCTAGAAGTAGTCCGAGGCACAAGTTCAAGTACCTGGTAGTTATTCTGCAGCTAAATGACGCAAGAATTCGTTGCTGGATGTAGCGACACTTCAGTTTAGATGATACTTGTACACAATCCATGATATACTGATACATATAAAGTCGAATTTTTCCAAAATAGGACTTGTAACTTAGATATGGGTCAACAAGTAATATGGCTATTTCATGGTTTTCATTCCAAGCACAATCCTCAATCGTTACAGTACATATAACTCGCTAAACTGTACATATTACACTCATTGACTCATTAGTATTGAGATTGAGGGTCTATGAACACACTGAACAGAAAATTCTCAGGACAATACTCGTAAAAAATGATCACGAGCATGTGAGGCAATATCTTGTTTCAACTCTCCTATTTCCCAATAAGGCCTATTTCCCGAGTAATTACCCACGAAGTCAATGTCATAAAGCAGTGTGCATGTCCGGTAATGTTACAGTCACCTACACACAAGCAATTAGCCAATTGGTAAAAAGCATTGGTCCTGTGTCGCAGCGCTGGAAGACACTAGCCTCATATCTGGCAATACTGATTAATTAATATACAATTAGTTTGTTCTTATTATATGCAATGTGCCGGTAAAACCAACCAGCTGTTTCGATCCATATATGCCTTAATTTCGGATGTATACGGAGCGTACGCTTCCCCACCTGCACATAAACACCAAACGTGAATACAACGCATACAATGCAGAAGCATGAAAGGACAACAATCAGAAGCATCTATCCTTTGCATCGCATACCAACTTGTCAATCGGAGGTACCCCCCCATCACCACCAAGAATCCCTTGATCCAATCCCCTAATAACCTGATATTATATCATATCAAAATAGTTTTATTCAGAATGAAGATCATGTCCTCAAAATAAGTTGGAAAACAGCTATAGTGGGTGTTAATAGCCTATACTCTGTATTTTAAGGCTGTAACCTGTTTTTTTTGGCAATTAGTCCAGGCCACGTTAGTGTAAAGTTGCGATAATTTAACCAAACACATTACATTGAAATTATTATGGCCGATTTATCTATATACTCAAAGTTTTTAGAAGAAATATTCAATGATTAACAACCTCTTTAGCAACACCAACAACGCATAGTAAAGGTCTAACCCACTCCTTATAGTGCTATCGAAAACAATCTCATCACCATACCGTGCGCTGTGTATGGCACCTTAAATCATACAAAACATTAACAACAGTTATGAACCTATACAAGTAAATCCAAAACATGTGACACTAGTACGTACATTGATAAGGGGTATTGTAAGGTGCAGTAACACCAGAACAACGCGAGATCACAGTAAAGCTAACCAGAGCAACAACGTTTCATTCACAAGATGCTCAGCAGTAGTACATAATATTATTCAATTCTTTTGTAGCATCAGCTTTGTAACGGAAACCAACAAGGAATGAGAAGCTGCCATAAGCTCCTATTAATCCCTTTCTAAAAACCTTTCGCTTTCCCTGTTTTGAAGCTACTGAGGCATTATCATCCAACCGGTTCATTACAGATTCGACTTGGAAATATCGTTTTAGAGCGAGTTGAATTTGGAGGATTGGTTTTAGTTTTGGCGGAACTTGAATTTTGTTTGGCATTAGAATGCTGGTAATGCTGCTGTGGTGGCAGTCGCGCATACATCATATTTGTCGAAGCACTATGTTAGTTCTTTGTGATTGTTTATGTGTTTATGTACTTGGGGATTCTGTTGTGAGAAGAATGATTCGCTCACTCATTCTTCTTATCGAATCCAAGGTAAGAGACCAATTTATCTATATCTGTTGTTTGGAACCTTTTGGCTTTAAGGTATATCGTTTTTAACAGTATTAAGTTTGAGGTTGTATTCTGTTATATTTAATTGTTAGTTAGTCTTGTAATTTTTTACCTATAATTGTGGTACTTTTCCTCTTTAATTGGAGAGTAATGAAGAGTTACTAGATCTTGTGTATGTCTAAATCCAAACCCGATAATCTTCCGGGTCAAAATATCTTGTGCATTTGAAATAGATAAAACTTATATGACCTTATTAAATTTATACTCTATATATCTTTTATTAAGACGACGATACGTAAAAATTAAATTGGTACATTTTGTATTCAATTAGAGTTGCCAATTCATAAAAGTCATCGATTCCCTATGTCTTCTTACCATCTTCATATGATTAGGTTTCATGATTACAAAGTGACCCTCATCCTAATACGTTAGCACACTGATCCCCTTTGACGTGCACAAATAGCACTAATTCACTCTTTACATCGTACATTTCTTCCGTCATCCTTAAAGGTTTAGCATCCTTGATCAACTTGACGGGTCCACAAATAGCACTATTCCCTCCGTACATGTCTTTCCTCATCCTTAAATGGTAGCACCCTTGATCAACTGTGACGGTGGGTCACAAATAGCACTAATTCGATAACTCCTATACATGTGATCTTCAGAGTTGTCTACCCTTAGAAGCACTGTACGTATCGATTTTGATTCGGCTATGCTGGCTAAGGACTATACTTTGTACTAAATACGTTCTAAAACATGCCTAAAATTTCAACGTTAAAAATAGGTTTCCATCCACATCACCCACCGTGACCGTTAATAGACAGAAAATGTTAACAATCAAAACAATTTTCTTGACGCAAGCTCTCTTCTTCTCTGCTAGTATACCGTCCTTCTCCTCTTTCTGTCGCAGATCTCATTTTCTCATGTCCTTCATTTCCATAACACATCCCTCCTTCTTCTGCGTCTCCTCTTCCTTTCTTTCTTCCAAATATTTTTTTCTTTCATTTGTACCTTTTTAATTCATATTGACCATACAAACACATAAATATGGTCTGTTAACTTCAATCAAAGAATAGAACAATAAAATCGACAAGTTTTTTTTTTGTTACAACAACAAAACAACATTCTCAAAACGAAGAAATGTACTCATTTAAGAAGCTTACGAACTGTCCATAACTTGTGTGATATTGATATTCGCCTTATAATGTTTTGCCTTCAGGTCGTCTTAGGCCCTTTTTTTCTGGCAAGAAAAGGTCGTTTCATTTCCTAGCAACACATCATTCATATATGTTAACATACTTACCTTTGCATTTTTTTTTACCATATGTAATGTTTTCCTTCTTGCTATAATATATCAGTCGAAATTCACAATGATTACCATTTTTTTCATGACAATTTTGGTGTAGAATTGAGATGTATTAACACGTTACTTAATCTTCCAGAACTTAGAGGAAAGTACGTTAAAACTTCAATTTGATAATTTTTAGTCATTGTTAAAAACATCTTTGTAGGACTTAATACACAATTTGACATTTTTTAGTGAATATTTTGTTTCTTTCTTCCCACTTCAATGCACAGCGTTCACACAATAGAGAGGTTAGTTTTTTTTTTTACTCAATTGTGGGAATTACAAATGGGCTAGTAAAGTGGCTTAAATGTACTAGTCTTACAATATCTTTTCATGTTTTGTATTAGTTGATTACATCTCAAGAAGCTCAAGACAGAGAATACATTGTCTCCAACTTCCAAGTTCGTAAACCTTAGTCCCCTTTTCTTTCATTTTGTCACCCTCGGTTCAATATCGTACATTTACCGTACAAAAAATGAGTCCTATAGAATGATTAAGTTTCTTGGGACTTTTGACATTAAAAATGCTGATGATTCCGAGATTGATTTTGTTGCAGCCTCGGGAGGCATCCAATTCTAATTTTGAAGGTAAAGTTCATAAATTTCTTTTTCGCTACCAGAAATATACTAGGAACAATAAAAGTCCCTTTCTAAAGTTCTATCTGTGTCGAAATTAATTTTTGTTTTCTAGCCGAGATCAACAAGAAGTGGTAGTTTTCAACCCCATCTTCAGATGGCCGATGCTCAATTGAGTTTTCATAATTTGTTTGATGCAATTCCTTTTCATCTTAATAGCCTCTCACTAATTTTGTTAATACTGCTAGTTGGTCCTTCTGGAGTACTCAGCAAATTCAAAGTGTTACAAAATCTAACTTCAAGTTTTCGGTGAAAAAACAACTATATGTAGCCAGATCCCATGGCCCTTTACATCCTTTCCATCTATGGGAGAATTTGAATCATGTGATAAGAACTTGAATGATGCCTTATCAACACGTCATACCGAAAGGTTTGCTTGTGAATCTAAAGTCTTTAGACAAACTTATAGTTTGAGATATTTACCGTGGATTTTTCCTTCCACCCTAATCTTAAATCTGGAACTTCTAGTTAACCAAGTTTTCTTGTGTCATAGTATTAGAAAATGTAGAAGACAACGTTACGCAGAGCTGCTACTCTTTTTTCGATTTCTCTACAGAAATACTTGTTGAGCAATCATCTGTCAATCTCTGACCCTTCGGGATTCATGTAGCACTAGTAATATCCTGTATTCCCTGCATATCTAGTTTTGTGCCAAACCGCTGC
Organism: Suaeda aralocaspica; assembly: GCA_016808085.1. Lineage (NCBI taxonomy): Eukaryota > Viridiplantae > Streptophyta > Magnoliopsida > Caryophyllales > Amaranthaceae > Suaeda > Suaeda aralocaspica. The sequence goes on from PYUH01000164.1 coordinate 2,444,813, forward strand.
AATTCCTGGCTAATTCATGTTTTTCTTCTTCCGATACGATCTCAATATCTTTCTGATCGATGAAAGGCATGCCCCCACTTCGAGGATGAATCTGGCCACTCTGCCAGATAATAATCAAAGCCCATGCCACTTTTCACTAGCACCGACCCTTCTAAGACTATTGCTATATGAATATTTTTTGCTTCTTTTTTGTAGTGTATTTCCTAAGACAAAATTAATTGATTTTTTGGCTTTACAGTTGTATCGGTGCTAATGAAGGCCAAGTGCACCCCAGCTGCTCCGGGAACAACTATGTTCGAAACACTGCCTCATGGACACGGAGGGAATGCTTGTCATTTTGCCGTTTCCCCGCCCCCCTGGATCAGAAAAATAATCAAGGGAGGCGCCACAGCTGCTCATCTTCATCATCAACATCAGCAGCATCAATTGCCAACAGCAACACATCATGCACAGCAACCACATCTTCTAGCACCATCAACAACAGCAACAGCAACAACCGAACAAACAACACAACACACACGCCATGATGCAGCAATGAGTAGGAGGACTTCCATCCGTGGCATCAGCATAGCACATCAAGTCAACTGAGGCTACTGAAATGCTTTGATCAAGTCCTGTCCACTATCCATTCCCTTCCTCTACAAGGTATTAAAACTCGTCACCATCCTGTCCACTATTTAATGAGACGTTTATAACTGTTTTTTTAAAAGAGCTATATTTGATAATTTTGGTTTGGCAGCCAGTGACATGGGAGGAGGGGGCTCTGTGTAGGGGAGCACATCCGCATGGTATGAGGACAGCGCCAGATGTGATTCCTGTAACTACGATTGTGGAGTAGTCTAGAGGGCATGATTGTCCAATGCCATGACGATTCTTTTTGATCATTCCACATCAACTGCTTCTAATTTTTGACATAAAATTCGACAGTTTCAATTTACAATAGGACTCACATATACTTATTATACTATCCTATGTATAACTCTGTGTTCGTGAAATATTACTAATCTGGTTTGTAACTTTGCTTTCAGTTCTCAGGATGCTGAAGGGATAAGATTTATTGTGCTTATGCATTTTGACTGAGGTTAGAAACTGCTTTGTACATATTTATTTTAGAACAGTACTCCCATAATAATTATCATCTAGAAATTCACTTCATTCGCTACATTGATTATATTCACCGTCACTTCCAACAGCAAACTTAATACAGTTTTTGTTTATTTACAAACACAATTTGGATGTACTCTAGTCATCTATCAAACACTTACACGTACAGAAAAAAACCAAACCCCATACTTATTTCTATATCTACATAAATATATGATGGGTGATTACACAATTAGAGCAAAAATCCCTTAAAAATGAAAGAATGATCAGTTTTAAAATGATCAGTAAAAATTAGCAATAAGGAGCAATTAAGTCTTAGTAAGTCCCCAACCCATAATGAGGTGGGTAATTTACCACTCTTTTTCAATTCCTTCTCGAAAACATTCCATACCATAGAGAAATGATACTCTATATGGCAATGAAACAACCAGACACCCTATTATCGCTTTGAATCTGAAGCATCACCCATATGGATGAGAGGGACTGTATTCTTTTCATGTTGGGTTAACCATCTTGTATTTCTTTGGGTCATTGAAACGATCCACTTACCATTCCCATACCTAACACCCAAAAAATCATGCCCTGCAAGCCAGGTGGAGTCTCACTATGTTTGGGGTTGATCAGGTTACATTTTGCAAAACATGTCAATCGAAGTGCCAAGCTTAGGCGCATAAGCTGGTTACTT
>PYUH01000164.1:2446626-2498278 GCA_016808085.1 Suaeda aralocaspica
AAATCAAATGAAAAACAAAATTTAAACATAGAAAAAACGAAGATTCTCGCGAATGATGAAATGTTCGAAATTAAGATTCTCTAAACCAACAAAACACAAAGATTGAAATCAAACAAACCACAAATCAAACATATAGATGAAATTCAACTTTAGAGAATGCCTTCGTGACAAAAGCTAACAAAAATTGTAAAAATGACAGATTAGGGTTTATAAGAAAACTACATTAAAGTATTTTTTAACGAAAGAACAAAAAAGGGAGAAACTACGAAAAGAGATGAAGCTGAGATGGAGACGAAGACAGCGAACGACGATGACGGAGACGGTGGTGGTGACGGCAGAAGCGGCGGCGACGGAAGAAGAGAGAGAAAGTAAAGAGAGGGGGGAGGGCTATCGAGATCCGAAAGATCGTGACCGTAAATTTCTCACACTCTATTCTTTTGTGTGAATCGGGAAAATACAAATGGGGCAAGGGGTTGGAAAATAGGGTTTTTCTATTTTCTAACGTATGATTACAATTGGATAACTTTTTTTTTTTCTCCTTTCTAAGTTATTTTGGCCATTTCATGTTTTTTTTTTTTCCAGATATTCCTTGGATTGATTGTTAAGTTATATTATATATTAATTAGAAATTACAATGGATTATATATTACAATGGTTATTTTTTATGTAATATGTTAGAAGTTAAGGAATGTTGCTTTTTATATGCACTTTAAATGGTACTTCCCTCGTTCTCTTTTGTTTGATACGTTTGACTTGCATATATGTCAATGCACTTGTTTGACCTTAAATACCGCTTGTATATATATGTGTAAAAATTCACATAATCGCGATATTAATAACGTACTCATTGAACAAACAAAACCGCATATGATTATATTATGTTTAAAAATTGAAAGTAATTAAAAGATTCTTCCATCTTATGAATAGTGTTAAGATTACAAAGGTATCAAACATTAGGGAGAAGGAATTAGTTTGGTATAAAAAATCCTGATTATTAATGAGTTTCTATTTATACATATTCCAGTGATTTACTAGTTTAGAAATGATTTTTTTTCCTAATATCCTTTGCTTACTATATCACGAGCTTAGAATAGTTACTACTTAAAAATTTATAATCAACTTCATCGACTTGGCCTGATGGCTGTGCATCGTGCTTTCTTCTAGCTTAACAATAGATCAATTGTAAATAATAGTACTTTATTAGTTTTGAGCGAACCCGAGCTTGAACCGATCAAGTTTCAAGTTGCTCCTGCATGTACAGAGTAACAAAACAAAAAAAATCACGACCGTGTACTTTCAACAATAGTTTTGTGCACCTTGCTTATTTGTTGGCTAAAACAAGATGGCCTCAGTGGCTTTTCCAAGTGGATATTAGACTTGTTTGGAACTTGAAAGTTAGAGATTTAAAAGAAAGAAGAGTGTTTTGAGGAAAAAAGATGTTGATAATGTCTATCAGCTATGAGGTATTTGGTAGTAGAATTTATGATGAATAAAAGGCAACTTTACATTTAGGTGCCACAGCAAATTACCATACAAAAACACTATGTTAGCCTTTTAGGTGGTCGTTAGTTGTTGCCAAAAAATATGAAAAAGTCACAAGTAGGTCAGTGTGTTGCGACGACTAGTAGAATAAGTGTGACCGATGCGAGGTAAAAGTATGACGAGGGTAAGATGAAACTTTTTGTGGCGATTGTTAGTTAGCATTCGAACAGAGACTACATGGACTTACATTCAAAAGGATCCCAACTAAGTAAACCATTTATATATTTGACATAGGCCCGAACATAGGATTAGTCCCTAAATTTTTTTTTTTCACCATTGGGTGAGTTCGAAAAAGCGTATGGATATGAGAGTAAAATTAACAATAATTTTTGACTTAAATGAATATGGAATGACTACATAGGTGAAACAAGCCGAGTAGATTTGAGTATTTGCTTGGTTGACCTCAGCTTGTAAAAAATATCATGCATTCAAGCATGGCAAAGTTGTTTCAATTATTTTGTTTTTTGTTCAAGCTTGACTCGTGAAGAAGTATACCGAGCTCAAGCTGATCCGTGAAGAAGTATCCGAGCTCAAGCTTGAACGACCAAACTATATTCAGACTAAATGAGTTAAACTAAATTCATGAATATTCTTATCATCACCTTTTTGAAAGTATGAGTTATTATTTTTATTTATTTTGTATTGTTATAATACTCCGTTTATTAAAATTCTAAAACAAACGAGCTAATATCGAGCCAATAAACAAGTTATAATGATGGATAAGTCGATTAGTCGAGCATAATATTTTTACGCTAACGTTTTACTAAATGAGATTCTATTCCATTTATTTCAGTTCAGATTACCAAATTTATTCACAGATTAAAATGAATCAATTCAATTGAACCTACAGACTACGCAAATAAAACACCCGTTCTACACGGCCTCTAGGTCCTAACCTTTATACCCGTTGTTGAGCGAAAAGCTTAAAGGTGCCTGAACCAAGTTACCATTTACTAGAGACCCCTAATATATCGTTGAGACTCTATTGCCTCATGATTAATAAACAACAATAAGCATCTGTAACTTCTACTACTATCTCCGTCTACCCACCAAATCTAGGGCTTTTTTGTGCTAAATTGCCCCCATTTTGATGATGTTGCTGAGGTTTGTAGATCTTCATATATTTATTGATTTATACTTTGGATCGTTTATTAATCTCATTTTGTGGTACCATAGCTGCTACTTTCAAATCGATTGAGCTTCTTTTGTTTGTTTTATTTCTTAAAATTTCGCTTGATTTTTGCCTAATTTCAATTGTTTTATGTTTAGACTGATTTTGGTTTTAGTAATTGGTGTTGAATTTCGTTGTGCTTTTAAACGATTCCCTATTTATGCTATTTTGATTGTTATTGTCAATTTAAGCTACAAATTTCATGTTTACAGGTCTGCATTGGTTCTTCCGCGTCGTCGATTGAGCATGGGAGGGTGCCAAGGCGGGTTTCTACTCCTCAGGCATGTCTATAGTTTTAGCCATGATTCTTATCTATTTTGTTTAGAAATTATGATTAGTTTAGGATTTATAGTGTACTCTTTTCGTGTCGTAATGTGGAGTGTTAAAGTTGTGATGACAATGTTAGATTCATTAGGTGATCTCATTTACAATGTAATGACTCATAAATTAGAAGGTCAATTGATTTTGATTTGTGTTGCGAAACCATTGCATTATGTGCTAACAGGATTTCGTATACTCTATAGTTTATTTATGGTGCTCTGCTGAGGATTCTGTAGCAATAGATTGTCGTAACTAAGATAGACTTAACATCCTTGTAAGGCTGGTTATGTCCTCGTGATGATTTCCCCATTCCAATGTGTTGGTTTATCGATCTATGAATCGTCTCTTTACGATAAACGTTGTGCCTTGGTGGAAATGTGAATAAATGTGAGAGGCTTTGGGTCTTTTGTGGTAATCATATTTGAATGTAACCTTTTTCTCATTACATATAAACATCATGTTGGGTTTGGCTTGCTTGATTTTTATTTTCTCATGGGATCTACACAAATGCATCATCTGATGCTTTACTCACACGGAATATAAATAAATAAAACTAGATTTTAAACAGCTCTCCAAGTCTCCTATCTCATTAGAACAGGGACCATTGCCGATTTACTATTACCAATTAGGCGCTGAAACTTGTAGCCATGAATGAATGTTGTGCACAACATTAACCTTAATACTTTTTAGAAAAGGGAGAAACAACACTATACGTTTGCTAGGAAAACAAATAAACAACAACCCACATACACACAACTCCAATAGGACATCAAAGTCTTTGGTTGTTTCTTCAAGGCATTGGAAACAAACATTTGACAACATTTTGATCCAACGAAATGCCATGAACACCAATAACCCCATAATTGCAGAAGAAAATCAGAGCAGAATTCGATACTTGCGGCATCTTGAGGGCTAAGAGTGAGAGAGCCATCAATAATCCAAAGCCCTTTAAAAGTTGCAATTCCATACGAACTTGCCCTTTTATCCTCACACTATCCGTTAAACATAAAAGAATACATGATACCAACAAATATTAGAGACATAATGTGATGAGTTGGTCTTGGAATGTTTTGCATTTGCCTTGGTTTGTTAGGATTGGTGAAAACATCTCAAATATGAGGACTGAGCCTGTTGAAGAAGGCTTGAAGTGGTATGTGCCTTTGAAGGTTTTTCTTATGGCCTTTTGTGCTCGGTTTTGGGTGGTTTTGTTGATGTTGACTTCATCATCGACTAAAAGAGCTGAGTTTGCTGTTCTTGAATTTCTTGTGTGTTTCTACCTTAATATCCATGTTAATGAATGAGAATAATGTGATAGAGATTAATATCCTAACCTATTGCAAGAAAACCAGTAGATACTATTCTTCTGCTGGATTATATTTGACAATGTAATAATGGTCAAATTAGTAACTCCTGCGGGATTACATGACCATGTAGTAATGCTCAAATTAGTAACTCTTGCTGGATTACAAGACAATGTAATAATGCTCAAATTAGTAACATCCTGGGATTCAGGTACATTGTAAATGCTTAAATTAGTAACTCTGCTGGATTAAATGTTTATTAATGGTGGTTAATTGGTTAGGTGATTCTTTTTTTTATTTTTTCTTTTTTTGTTTTATTTTGATGAGTTCAAGCTGTCAACCCGTTTATGAGGTCTTCTGTATAATTGTATTGAGGATAACCTTTCTCATGAACTACCATATATATTAGGTTAAGAATGCTGGATTTTGTTATTATTTGTTCCAAGTCTTGGTGCTGTTGTGAGAATCTGCAGGGACAGACTCAGGGGGTGTTTAGTGTGAAATAAACAAAGGTAAAGGAAGGAAACAAATAAAGGGGGAAAGGGTAATATAAGTGTTACCCTTAGTTGTTGTTTGGCATTATTAAGGAAATGTAAACGATTACAACTATTCCAATTTGCTTAATTTCTATCTTTTATAATCTAATTCCCATACAAATTGAAAATGCAGTAGCCTCAAAGTGTCAGCATTGATATAATTTGATATAAAAAATAACCCCAAAAAAAACAGAAAAATATCATAAAACAAAGGCAGTCTTTATATCACATATTATTTGATTTGTGACAAATTTACAAAATTTTCAATTTCAATGATCAACATTTCATAGAATGCAATTCAATTATGTGGAATGATAATTAAAAACCAAAATAATATGAAGGAAATTGAAATTAGGAAACAATAACAAAAAATCAAAATATGTGAATGAAATTGAAGTTACCTCCAAAGAGAACCAAAATCGATTGCGGAAAATCCATCAAAATGTGAAATTTGTAGGTTAAAAGAAGCCCTATATTAAAGAAAAATCAAACAAATCAACTAGATTAGCATAATTAGAGAAGAAACTAGAGATTTAAGTGATTTTGTGATGAGATCGGAGATTAGGAAGATTTAATTGAGAAAATATGTTGCTTGGAGCTGTTTATGGTTGTTAAAAGAGAAAGAAGGGTTAGAAAGCAGGGGAGGAGAGAGGAAGAGAGTGTTGTAGGGGAAAGGTATTTTGTTTCCACATGTTTTAGAGAGGTAACAAAGTAAGGGATATATTTTCCTAAAAAATCTGTTTCCGTTTCCTTAAACACTATAACAAACAGTAGGTAAGGGTAATCTTTTGTGATTCCTTTCCGGATGTGAAAATTGGGCATACCAAACAGGCTCTCAGTTGCATCATCTTATGTTTACGTCACTGATTCTCCCCATCTCCTCTCCCTGGGGGATGTATGCCTGGGACACCACCCATGTGTGATATGTATGGTGTCCTTTGGGTACCATGTTATGATGTGCGTTAGTCTAATGGAGTTTTGGGTTCCTAAAATCTTCCTGTCTCCTTGAATGTTCAGCTTTAGGTTCCTATAATTTTCCTGTCTTGTTGAATGTCAGCTACTCTGTTTGTCATTTGTGTTGTTTAGTGAAGCCTAAAAAATGAGTACTGTTTATCCAACTGTGTATTCGAGCAGATATATCTCATTGCATGCTGTAGAAGGGATTTCCTCCGTTCCTTCACAGAATGCGTCAAACAAGTCAACTGGCTCTGGGAAAACGTTGCCAAAAGTTCTCTTGGGGTGCTGTAGTTGGTGCATGGTTCTTGAGCTTATTCAAGAGGCTATCTAAATGAATTATTAAGGCCAAAAACAGCGAGTTATGATTCATCAAGGTTGGCAACTCTGGTATTAGAAAGCTGCTGAAAGGTGATGGAGATTTGCAAAACTTGAAAGAGCCTGCGGCAGTACAACTAGTGTAGAGTCTGAACTTAATTCTCGTGTGAAGGATGCCTCGGAAAGTACTGGAAGACAGTCTGACATGGAACGTGAAGGGAATTCTGGCAAATTTGATGTGAAAGTGATTGGCTACCAAAATTTTATTAAGTTCAAAGATGAATTTATGCCTGTTAGTAAGGAGATTTGCCAAACCTTTCTGATGACGTGCCTTCAAATAAAGAACAGCTGCCCAAGTTTTTCTTCGGATGAAACAGCTAAGAATGAAATTCCAAGTTCTCAAGAAGATACTGCTAACATGAAATCTTCAGGAGAAAACCGTACATATGAGCAGCATGAAGTAGATGAAAATCTTCCAGCAACCACCGATGTTGGTGAGCTGGCCAGCGTTACAACATGGCTAAAGATGATTTTGAGAAGCTCAAATTGCAAAATGAGCTGCCTAGGTTGTTTGTGCATCTTAAATTTTCGTCCATTCTTGTGCTTGGATTCCTGTTTTGTTGAACTCTTGATAGGGTGGTATTGAGTGCTTCCTGGCACTGACAAGTTTCAATCTTAAGATCATTGATGTAATTCCAATTTTCCAACTCTGTGTTTCTTATCCATCCTTCACTTTTTGGAAGAGTGTAATGAGGATTGAGTCTCAAATATGAGATCTCAAGGAAAGTAAATAATGTTGGATGGATACTGTACAAGAGAATTGATGTACAAGAAGGTTTTTTTTTCCCTTGATCCTTGCTGATTGTTTTAAATTAACCTTTCTTCTTTTCTAAAAATTCCTTGCTACAACATATAAATCACTAAAAAAACTAGAACTGCAAGATTCAACGGAGTGAGTAAATCTTTTAATGGCTTATATCGATCAAGGCAGTATTTGAAAGTTCTATATGCAGGAAACAATAGGTTCTGAGCAGGAGCCATCAGCATCCCTTTTAGATACATATTATTGGAAGACAAGGCTAATAACGGAGCTTCAATCATAAGTGGAGATTAAACAAAAAAAATTCACCAAGAGAAGAGGCAAGTAGAGACGAAGTAGCTTCAGTTTACTCAACATTTAATGCGTATAATGTATATCAATCTCTTTGTTGTTTGCTACATGTGCTGTTTCAAATTTCTTGGAGTTTTGTGATTTAGGCATCACCTGGTGCATTCGGCGAGCTTCTGTATCTGAGGGTGGCAAGTTGATTTTGGATTTCTTGCAAGCCATCCATGCTGCTGAACAAAGGCAAGCCGAGCTGGATGCGTGTTATTTTCTGAAAAAAGAGAGCTATGAAGGTGATATTTGCCTCTAAAAGACTTGAAAGAAAAGATCTCATATTTAGATGATCCTGTGAATTTTTGCATTGACTATTACTTGTTTAGTCACATGTAATCGGCCTATTGTTTTTCTTTGGCTGTGTAACACTACCAACTAGTGTTATTTATGTGCTGATTGTGGTGTCAATCATGGAATATACAGGAAAAATATGATAAAGAGTTGAAGGATGCAAGAAGAAGAAGGGAATCCTGCTTCTGAAGAAGCAGCTATGTTAGAAAGGTGCCGGGATCTACATCATAGACTTGTGTCACACTTTTATTTTCCCTTTTTGTTTGCGATTGATATCAGAGTGTATTTATGCTTTCTTGTCCCATGTTCAATGTTATTGTTAGTCATAAAGCATCTATGCTCCAAGTTTTAGCCTTCTAATTTTTGTTTCTCGGCTTGCCATATAAGAAGGAAAGAGTGGAAGTGGTGAGGTTTTGTGCACAAATCGACAAAGCTAAGTAGTTAATTTTGAAAGATAAGCTATTAAAAAATACTGTATGTTCTAATAGTAGATAGCGGATTTGAAAGGAAAAGTAGGAGGAGAATAGTAGACAAGGTTAGCTTCAATTTAATGAGATCAGGGTTGCATGAGTTCCCATGGGTGCTGGTATTTTTAATTTTTTACCAAGTTTCTGCATTATTTGATAGTACTTCTATTCTTTCAAACTTACTCTGGATTCTATTTGACTTAGGAGGTAAAGAAAGAAAGAGAAAAAGCTGTAGCCGCTCTCAAGGCACTTCAAGAAAGAGTTGAGGGAGAGGCTGAAGATGGAACTTGAAGAAATGGTGCAACATTAGCTGTATTACAACGTTTTGAGAAATATCACATTTTTTTTCTACAGTTGGATTCTTACAGTTTACATTGCAGGAAAGAGAAGCAGATTTAAAGCTGAAAGAATTCCAGACTTTGGCAAAAGCGGAACTGGCTGCTTCGATTGCACGGAGAAAAGGCAGCACAGATTGAGAAGATGGCTGAAGCAATTTAAATGTAAGCAGTTAGAGTTAGTTACATGCTGATTGTTTACTTCGTATTTTATTATACGTTTGCATCAGGTATCCATCTTGTGAATCAACATGAAAAAACTTCTGGGAATGCTATCTGTCTACTATGATCAAATCTCTTCGACATTGTTGCCTTTAGTAGACCTTATGCCACCACAAATAAAATTTTAATGAATGAATGGTTTTTGTCTGGCATAAGTGCCCTGTGCATGGCTTTCAGCCTTCAATACACTAGATAATAGATTGCTCAAGTGTCTGTCTTCTATGCCAATTTACAATAAATATGATAGAAGATAGGTAATTTGGGATGTAATTCACTACAAGTATTCATATGTTCTTGATTATATAGATTGTTGTATGCAACTGTGGCCTATCCTTTGCTGGCATATTTTGCAATAAACATTGAAATCTCCTAGTCTTCCACCATTTTGATTTCGTTTTTCCCTTTGTTTAAGCCGACCCCATTATGGGACTAGGGCTTTGATTGATTCATTTTTTTAGCTAAAGGATGTGCTGTTAGAATTTCATTTAAATGTAGATCTACTACTACATGATCAGTAAATGATGTTGAGAATCCTTGGTATGTCACTAATTTTCAATAGATCTTTTGGTTTGCAGAGGCTAAGGATGTGTTGTGTGGCTATTGTGCATGTCCATATCTAATTATGTTATACATTGTATTGGTTGGTGGCACAACATTTTTGCTTGCAGTGGTTCCCAAAGTTTCTGTGCTTTTGCTGATGTAGCGCTCTTATATTATATACCTTTTAATACAAGCTATTAATTGAGAGCTTCAACTTTGCAGATAAATGCCTTGTGCATGGCATTCTATGCACGATCAGAAGAGGCTCGTCAGACTGACTCTATTCAGAAGCTGGCTTTGGTAAGTTTGTTGATGCATCTGTTTGCTTCCCCTTGTTTTTGTCTTCTGATGGTGTGTTGAACATTGGTTTCAGTTTATGTTTTGTGTGACATATTCCCTGAAGGAAATCATTTGTGCTAGTTGCCCTTAACCTATGTACTCGCAATTATGTTCTATGTCGTCTTCAGGGTGCACTGGCATTGGATGATGCACTTTCAAATGGGCTACTGTTCAGGCAGAATTAGATGCCACTGCATCTGTATATAGCGAATGTCGATAAGGACTCATTACTGCAGTTGGCCCTATCTTCTGTACCTGATGATGTTAAACTTCATGGTTCAGATACTCCTCTACAATTAAATCGCACGGCAAGTTCTGAAGATATACTGGTGGAAGCGCGGAGCATTGCAGCTTTCATGCTTGTGTGCTTTTCTCTCTTCAATATGATTTACTTTTGTTTATTATTTTACAGTTTGATGCCTTGAAAGGAAAGTTGCGACACTTCAGCTTAATTCCACCAAATGGTGGTGGTATTTTGCACACTCTTTGGTCATGTGGCATCTTTTGAGGTATTCATCTTACTACCAGCAAAACTACTACAGCATATAATAAGCTCCTTGACATCGACACAAAGAAAAAGTAAAAAAAGAAAATAGGATGAGAAGAAGAATCAAGCATTATTTTACACTGTTGAACCTTAGGAGTACATCACCTTTTCTTTTTATTTCATAAATCTTTCAGGTGAAGGAAGCTGATCAGTCTGGGGATGGTATCGAATCTGTTTTGAATAGGTTGAGAGCCTATTAGCCCAAGGGAAACTTGTGGAGGCAGCTGATGTACTTGAGGACGTGTTAAAGACAGCAAGCTATGAAATCGTAGGTGACTGGGTGAGAAGGGCTAGAAACGGCCATTGCTGAGCAGGCTCTAGTTATCCTTCATTCTACGCTGCTTCATTCAGCCTTACATGAATTCTCTTCTAGCGCTTTTGAGAAACATCAAATCATTTGATGGAGATGGAGTTTAGTGTTTGATCAGTGGTTTCTTTGATGCATGGGAAAGCAATGCTTCAACAAGTCAACTACAAAATAAAACAATTGATGGATTACTTGTTACACTTGAGTCATTCGTCAGGGATAAAAAGATTTTTTTTTGTACACTGACACCAAAATACTCGACAGTGCCAACTCCCACAACAAAAAACAGTTCTGTTGCTTGGTGCGGCTCAAGGAGCTGTATAGAGAATGAAAGTTTTCCTCCTACAAGTATAATCACCATTTATTCTTTGATTTACTGAATGATTTAATTTATTTTATGAATTGTTGGTTAGTTATAATCAGTTTGTTGTGAGGTTGTCACTGTAACATCAACATACAGGTGACCAAGTGATGTGGAACGGTTAATAACTTGTAAGACAATTAGACAAAAGCAGTTTTGGTTCTCGTCAGTGTCATAGAAATGGGACCAGCTCAGTCCAACTACGTGCCGTGACAGCTGGTTTGTGTGATGGAAGTGACGGTGTCTATGGATCAATTACAGGGTGATTGTGGGATTTTGTAAATTAGTCGTTTTCAGGAACCTGTTGACATGCTGCTATTGATTGTAGATGTTACTACTGCTTGAAGATAATTTTTTTTGCAAATTTATATCTACTACTACGAATGAGATAGTTTTCGTGGTTGGTTGCTTGTAGAAAGTTATACATGCTTGACTTCGTAGCACTTAGACGGAGATACTTTCTGTTTATTTGTGGAGTAAGCTGGTAGGAGTTTCGAGAATTGCAATTTTTTGCTGCTGGTTTTTCCAATATTAATTTGCTGCCTTTCATGTTGATAGCATTATAAAGAGTTTTTACAAATGATAACCCGTAGCTGATTATTAAGCTAAGTTTTCAATGATTGACTAAAGGAGCATGATTAGCACGTGGAATATGCATTAGCCAACTTTAAGTTTGCTGGAGCATATTGTCGATTACTCAATTGATTAACCGTGCTCGCAACTTCGCAGTAGTGCTAGTAGCCCGACAAAATTGGAAACATGTTGATTTGCTTTTTCCGTAATTCCGAAAAAAGTGGTATGATAATTAAGTAATTAAAATGGGATTTGGTTTATTATAATTTCCGATTATGATATACAAACATCATAAAAGTTGTACACAAGCAAAGTCGCGCATAGCATTGTTTAAATTTCGTGGTTGTTATTGTTCGGATTAACATAATATAGGGGTGTTTATGATGTGAGTCGAATTTGAGTGAAAGGTTGCTCGTCTTAACTCGTTAACACCTGGAGTCGAGCACGAGTTAATTCAACTCAAAAAATTCGAGCTTTGATCGAATTTTTATCAAGCTTTTTTCAAATATGATTGAAATAGTCTGTCTTTTTAACGTTTTGATTTAATTTCAAGTCATTCCAATTAAAATTTGATTACCTATAATATGTTTGATATTTGAAAAATAATTTAATAAAACTAAAATGATATAGATCGAGCTTTTCGAACCAAGTATGACTTGGTCGTCTCGACTTATTACTATTTTGGGACTACTTACTACTCCCTCAATTTTTTGTTTGAACGTTTTGATTTTGACATGCACATATCCAATGCAGTTGTTTGACCTTAATATTTTTTGTTATATTATATATATATATTAATTATAATAATTGAATATTAGAAAATATTGTCAAAATTTCAACATACCAAGGAAAAAAAACTAAACGTATATACACAAAAAGTGAGTAAAAAGACAGAAAATAAACGGGTGTGTAAAAATCAAAATGGGAAACGCAGACATTCGAAGGGGGAGTGTCGGTGGGCTTCCGAAACTGAAAGCTCAACCTTCTCTGTCAGTCATCCCGTCTCCATCTCACTCGCATGCAGTATGATGGTTCTTCTTCAATAATCTCTCACTTATTAAATCATTAATAATTATCATCCATCAACAAACAAATTTCCACTAAAATTAATTAATTCAATATCAAAATTATATATTTATTTATTTTTACTCAATATAAGTATAATTTTCCTTTTAATATATCTCTTTCTTTCTTCTCTTCACTCTCTACCTTCTCTCTCTAGTTATTAATAATTAGTAGTAGTTTCCCTTGTTTGTGCAATCAAGCTTTTTTTAGTTGATGCTTCAAACACCTACTCTCCTTTTCACTTCTCTTCTTTCGTCTTCTACTTAGGTTTTTTTTTTTCTTCTGATCTATATTTTTCACTTATTATTGCACTTAATTTTATTTGTTACTCTTTTGATCGATCGATACTTATATTCATTACTGAATTATTAATTTTGTAGTGTAAATAATTCATGATAGTAATTTGTTTGATGATTGCTAATTTTGATGCAAAATGTGTGTAATTGCTATCGATCTAATACTCCTACTTCATATTGAATCGTTCGCTGATTCTGTCGAATTTCGTTTATTGAGCTGTTTCTGTATTTGTAGGAAAGTATATGATCTGAAATTGATACTGTTGTTAATAATTTTGCATTTGTTCGCTTGATTTTCTGTGGAATTTCGCGTATTTGAACTGATTTTGTATTTGCTGGATTAATTGAAGTTAATGAAGTATGTGAGAAAGTAAGGATTGAAATTTTATGCTGTTATTACTGATTTTGCTGGAGTGAACTGTACTAATTTGTGATATTGCTGAATTAAACAGGAAGCTGTGATGCTCCTAGAGTAATCGGAGAAATCGAGCATCCGAAAGAGATAGTTATAGTTTTGTAACATTTGAATCTCTGTAATTTTATTCAAAGTTCTGTAAGCTGGCGGCCGCTACTGCTTGGGGTTTTCTGGCAGCAATGGCAATGGCCATGCCGCGAATGACTGGTAATGATCTAGTCATTTTTCTGCATAACTGTCATTTTGAACTTAAATTATAGACAGAGTTTTTGTTGGGGATCTTTTATTGCTTTATGTGATCTGTGTATGCATGGTACTAATTCAAGTTTATTTTAGACTCACTGAGTCACTGTTGTTGTGATCCGTCGCAATTTCAAGAATGTTGTTTATGTATGACTAAGTTACCAGTTTGCATGACTTTGGTGCTAGCTTTGATGTTGATGTAAACTTGACATTCTTATAGAGTATTTGGTAGCCATTGTGTTCTTTCTTGGGTTTTAGTGGTAGGTACATTAGGAGTATGTTTCTGGATCCATTATACTGCATTTTATTATTATATATGTGTGTACTACATGAAATTCATCGAACTCTTATGTGTAAAACTTATGATAGAATCAGACATTGTGTTGAGATTAGGCTATTTGTAGGCATTCAATTTTATAATCTGAGTACCCGATGGCTTAGTTTGTGACTTGAGGAGACTTAGAAAAAACATGAATGGACTGATTCTGAAAGTTGTTCTCACAAGTGGTATCAAGTGTCAGCTTCACTAGGTCTGAATTTTGGCATGACAATGACATTTCAGATTCGAGTTTATTGGCAGTGATTGTATTCCCATCTTCCATTCACTGTTTTCCTTTGAATAATCTTTTTAAAGTGTTATGAATTGTTAGCTGTGAATTTTTTGATTAGTAATAATATCGCGTGGTTGTATTTGACAAATTTTTTTTACCGCCTTGTGGTTTCTGATGGCTGTTGCAACAAAATCTTATAATTTTTGCAGGAAAGAAATCTGGAGGGAAAAATCCAAGACTCCGGTCTATATCTCCTCAATCTGTTTCTAAGATGGGGTTGAGGTTAGTAGTTTCATTCATTTATATTTAATGTGGTTTATGTCAGTCTTGTCCACCAAAGTACAATGTAAAAAAGAGCAAACGCTTATCACTTAATATACTTGCCACCTTTTTATAGTAGAATCCTAGCTCTTTCCTTTTTCTCATGTTAGTACAATCATTTCGTCTCTTTGAGTGAAATACGCTTATCACTTAATATACTGCCTACCTTTTTTATAGTAGAATCCTAGCTGCCTTTTTCTATGTTATGATATCATTTCGTCTCTTTGAGTGAAATACCTAAATGTCATTCTTGTAAATGGAATTGTAACTTGTTAGTAGGGATTTAATTGCGATGTGTAAGTAGGTGTCGATTAATTAAATTTGTAGTTTGGCTGAGATCATGAATTTTCTTGTGAATCTTCTTTTGACTATCTATGTATGTTTGATTTGGGGTAGGTGTCACTGACTTATCCTATCAGTATCATTTCCGTGGAATTGGTGTGAAAACATCTTTCTAATTGTCAGAGAAATACTAACCGTGAAAAGGGTGAACTAGAAAAGACATTTTGAGTTTCGCTCCTGCTTTTGTTGTACGCATTAACTAGTGTTTTTTTTAATAATTAATAACTTTACCTGTTTGGTTTTACAGAGATCGCACAAGTAGCATGGAAGATCCAGATGGGACGCTTGCAAGTGTTGCCCAATGCATTGAGCAGTTGAGGCAGAATTCTTCCTCGTTTCAAGAGAAAGAATTTTTTTAAGAAAGTATTGGAACTTATTGAAACACATGAAATGCTTTGAGTGCTGTGGGATCTCACTCACAGGCAGTTCGGTTCTTGTTTCTCTGTTGAGGTCAGGGTCGCTAGTGGTCAAAATACAAGCTGCTGTGTACTAGGGTCTCTGTAGGAGAATGAACTAAGAGTGAAAGTTCTGTTAGGCGGTTGTATACCTCCTCTGCTTGGTCTACTCCGATCCAGCTCATCTGATGGTCAGGTTGCTGCTGCAAAAGCTTTATATGCAGTTTCCCAAGGTGATGCAAGGGATCATGTTGGTTCCAAGATTTTCTCAACCGAAGGTGTTGTGCCAGTGCTGTGGGGACAACTAGGCGAGGTCTGGAAGCTGGAAACTCGTTGATGAACTATTAACTGGAGCTTTGAAAATCTATGTGGAAGCACTGAAGGATTTGGGCAGCAACAGTCCGAGCTGGAGGAGTGGATATTTTAGTGAAATTTCTGACAACGGACAGCCTGGTACTCAAGCAAACGTATGCTTTCTTCTTGCTTCTATGATGATGGAGGATGCATCTATCTGCCCTCCGTTTTGGTGGTGAGGCAGTCAAACAGTCTGAAGTTGTTAGGATCTGGTAATGAGAGCCGTTAGAGCTGAAGCTGCAGGTGCTCTTAAATCTCTTTCTGCTCAGTGCAAAGAAGCCAGGAAAGAGATAGCTAATCATAATGGCATACCTGTTCTCATAAATGCTACCATTGCCCCTCAAAAGAATTTATGCAAGGGAACATGCTCAAGCTTTGCAAGAAAATGCAAGTGTGCTTTGGCAAACATATCAGGTGGGTGTCTTCTGTCATATCCAGCCTTGGGAAAAGCCTTGAATCCTGCACTTCACCATCACAGGTTGCTGATACTTAGGAGCTCTTGCTTGCTTTATGAATATGATCAGGAAGCTGAATCTACAAAAGCCTCAGACCCGCTAACTGTTGAACAGACATTGATTAGCTTTAAACCCCACATGCCATTTCTTGTCCAAGAGCGGACCATTGAGGCCCTTGCCGCTTATATGGGAATTCGGTACTTGCAAAAAAAATTGCTAATGCTGATGCTAAGCGCTTTGTGTGGTTTGATTACAATGGCTACAAATGAGGCTCAGGATGAGCTGATAAAATCCCTTTTACATATATGTGAGATGAAGGTAGCTCTGGCATGCACTTCAGGGCGTGTGGGTCCAACTTCTTATTTCACTCCTTGGTTTGTCATCAGAGCAGCAACAGGAATGTGCTGTTGCATTGCTTTCCCTCTTTCCACTGAAATGATGAGAGTAAATGGGCTATTACTGCGGCTGGTGGAATACCTCCACTGGTCCAGATTCGGAGACTGGTTCTGCAAAAGCAAAAGAAGACTCTGCAACGATATTGGGAAATGTGTAACCACAGTGAAGATACGAGCAGTGTAGAAAGTGCTGATGCTGTTCCTGCACTCTTGTGGCTGTTGAAGAACGGGAGTTCAAATGAAAGGAGATTGAGCCAAAACATTGCACCATCTAATCACAAATCTGATACTGGTACCATCAGTCAACTCACTGCACTATTAACCAGCGATCTTCTGAATCTAAATTATGTTCTGGATGCGTTGAAGTTATGTGTCTGTGGTACCCCTTAATGACATTCCGGGAAGGTAGTGCGGCAAATGATGTATGAGACGATGGTTAAAATATTGGGCTCCAAAAGACGCGGAGAGCGTGGACTCTTGCCGGAACCAAGAATCACAGAGGAAAGAGAACAGATAAAGGGAGAAAGGAGGAAAAAAAAAAAATCGGGGGAAAGTATTGCTTTGGCCTTGCAAAACCAGAGTGTCCACTTTGCGGAATTTTCATCTCAGGAAAGATTGCTGGTGTATTAGTGACACTTGGTCAGTGTAGCTCTTGAATCAGACAGAAAAAATTTAGCGGCAACCTCATGTTGTCTTGCTGCTATTTTTTTTCATTAGGGAAAACCCTGATATTGCTCCATTGCTAGAGATGTCTTTCTCGTTATTTATCTTGCAAATTCTTCTGGTCTTGAAGTCAGAGCAGGCAACATGCGCAATAGCAAAACTTCTATTGGATGATGAACTTTCGTGAAGAGCTTCACCTGAAGAAGTTATTTTACCAGCCACAAGGGTTTTGCGCGAGGGCACACTGAATGGAAAGACTCATGCGGCAGCTGCTGTTGCTCGTCTTCTGCGTCTCCGTCTGATTGATGAGCTTTATGTGACTGTGTAAATCGTGTTGGTACTATTCTTTCTTTGGTTTCATTATTGGAGTTGGCAAACAACGACTCCCTTGGCACATCAGAGCCTTGGACGCACCTTGATATCTATCAAGGTCTGGAGTATTGGGCGGGAAAGTCAGACCAGCATGGGCAGTTCTCGCAGAATTCAAGCCGTATCACTCCAATAGTTTCATGCTAGCTGATGGTCACCAGCATTGCAGGATAAAGCATTGAATATTGTCAAGGCTTGTCGTGATCCGTTAGTTGCATTAGGAGAAATAATTTGTAATTCCTTGGCTGGTGAATCTATTGCTAGAAGGGTCATTAGTTCAAAGGACACAAATGTTATAATTGGGGGTGCTGCCCTCCTTTCTTGTGCTGCTAGAGTAAGTCATCACAGAGTGGTGGAGGATTTAAATGACTCAAAACTGTCTAGTATCTCATCCAGGCTCTGGTGGAGGTGCTTACTACTTCTCCAAATTCGCTGGAAGATGAGGAAGCTAATGAGCAGGAGGCAGTTTGCATGGGGGATTCAGTGGGTGGCTGAAGAAGAAAGGAATACAGAAGGTACTCCTGGCACAAAGATGTGTTTGGTACAATATTGCTGTGTGGTTGTTATCTATACTTGCTTCTCATGATGTGAAAAGTTAAGCTGTTATCATGGATGCTGGAGGGGTTGATGTGCTTACGGAGAAAATTTCATTCTATACTCAGGTAACTGCTCTTTTTTTTTTTATAAAAAAAAGTTAGAGGGTGTGTGTGTTCCCCCCCCCCCCCCCGAACACACACACCCTCTAACTTTTTTTATTGAAAAAAAAAAAGAGCAGTTACCTGAGTATAGAATGAAATTTTCTCCGTAAGCACATCAACCCCTCCAGCATCCATGATAACAGCTTTACTTTTCACATCATGAGAAGCAAGTATAGATAACAACCACACAGCAATATTGGTACCAAACACAATCTTTGTGCCAGGAGTACCTTCTGTATTCCTTTCTTCTTCAGCCACCCACTGAATCCCAATGCAAACTGCCTCCTGCTCATTAGCTTCCTCATCTTCCAGCGAATTTTGAGAAGTAGTAAGCACCTCCACCAGAGCCTGGATGAGATAACTAGACAGTTTTGAGTCATTTAAATCCTCCACCACTCTGTGATGACTTACTCTAGCAGCACAAGAAAGGAGGGCAGCACCCCCAATTATAACATTTGTGTCCTTTGAACTAATGACCCTTCTAGCAATAGATTCAATACAGCCAGAGGAATTACAAATTATTTCTCCTAATGCAACTAACTGATCACGACAGAGCCTTGACAATATTTCAATGGCTTTATCCTGCAATGCTGGTGAAGCATCAGCTATGCATGAAACTATTGGAGTGATACGGCTTGGAGATTCTGCGAGAACTGCCCATGCTGGTCTGACTTTCCCGCCCAATACTCCAGACCTTGATAGATATGCAAGTGCGTCCAAGGCCTCTGATGTGCCAAGGGAGTCGTTGTTTGCCAACTCCAATAATGAAACCAAAGAAAGAATAGTACCAACACGATTTACACAGTCACATAAAGCATCATCAATCAGACGGAGACGCAGAAGACGAGCAACAGCAGCTGCCGCATGAGTCTTTCCATTCAGTGTGCCCTCGCGCAAAACCCTTGTGGCTGGTAAAATAACTTCTTCAGGTGAAGCTCTTTCAGAAAGTTCATCATCCAATAGAAGGTTTGCTATTGCGCATGTTGCCTGCTCTGCTACTTCAAGAACAGAAGAATTTGCAAGAGAAAGTAAACGAGGAAAGACATCTCTAGCAATGGAGCAAATATCAGGGTTTTCCCTTACTGAAAGAAAAATAGCAGCAAGACAACATGAGGTTGCCGCTAAAATTTTTTCTGGTTCTGAATTCAAGAGCTTTACGACTGACCAAAGTGTCCTAACTGCAATACCACTCTCACGCAAGTCTTTCCTGAGATGAAAGATTCCGGCAAGAGTGGAGGCAGACTTTGCCTGGGTTTCTTCTTTTGCAGAGCCCAATATTTTAACCATCGTCTCAATAGCATCATTTGCCGCACTACCTTCCCGCAGAATGTCATTAAGGGGTACCACAGACAACATAAGCTTCAACGCATCCAGAACATAAATTTTAGATTCAGGAAGATCGCTGGTTAATAGTGCAGTGAGTTGACTGATGGTACCAGTATCAGATTTGTGGATTAGATGGTGCAATGTTTTGGCTGCAATCTCCTTTCCATTTGAACTCCCGTTCTTCAACAGCCACAAGAGTGCAGGAACAGCATCAGCACTTTCTACACATGCTCGTATATCTTCACTGTGGTTACACAGGTTTCCCAATATCGTTGCAGAGTCTTCTTTTGCTTTTGCAGAACCAGTCTCCAGAATCTGGACCAGTGGAGGTATTCCACCAGCCGCAGTAATAGCCCATTTACTCTCATCATTTTCAGTGGAAAGAAGGGAAAGCAATGCAACAGCACATTCCTGTTGCTGCTCTGATGACAAACCAAGGAGTGAAATAAGAAGTTGGACACCATCACGCCCTTGAAGTGCATGCCAGAGACTACCTTCATCGTCACATATATGTAAAAGGGATTTTATCAGCTCATCCTGAGCCTCATTTGTAGCCATTGTAATCAAACCAACCAACAAGCGCTTAGCATCAGCATTAGCAAGTTTTTTTGCAAGTACCGAATTCCCATATAAGCTGGCAAGGGCCTCAATGGTCCGCTCTTGGACAAGAAATGGCATGTGGGGTTTGAAAAGCTTAATCAATGTCTGTTCAACAGTTAGCGGGTCTGAGGCTTTTGTAGATTCAGCTTCCTGATCATATATCATAAGAGCCGAAGCAAGAGCTCCTAAAGTATCAGCAACCTGTGATGGTGAAGTGCAGGATTCAAGGCTTTTCCCAAGGCTGGATATGACAGAAGACAACCCACCTGATATGTTTGCCAAAGCACACATTGCATTTTCTTGCAAAGCTTGAGCATGTTCCCCTTGCATAAATTCTTTTGAAGGGGCAATGGTAGCATTTATGAGAACAGGTATGCCATTATGATTAGCTATCTCTTTCCTGGCTTCTTTGCACTGAGCAGAAAGAGATTTAAGAGCACCTGCAGCTTCAGCTCTAACGGCTGCTTCATTACCAGATCCTAACAACTTCAGGAGCTGTTTGACTGCCTCACCAGCCAAAACGGAAGGGCAGATAGATGCATCCTCCATCATCATAGAAGCAAGAAGAAAGCATACGTTTGCTTGAGTACCAGGCTGTCCAGTTGTCAGAAATTTCACTAAAATATCCACTCCTCCAGCTCGGACTGTTGCTGCCCAAAATCCTTCA
This sequence comes from Suaeda aralocaspica, assembly GCA_016808085.1. Taxonomy (NCBI): domain Eukaryota; kingdom Viridiplantae; phylum Streptophyta; class Magnoliopsida; order Caryophyllales; family Amaranthaceae; genus Suaeda; species Suaeda aralocaspica. The sequence goes on from PYUH01000164.1 coordinate 2,467,066, forward strand.
GTGCTTCCACATAGATTTTTCAAAGCTCCAGTTAATAGTTCATCAACGAGTTTCCCAGCTTCCAGACCTCGCTCTAGTTGTCCCCACAGCACTGGCACAACACCTTCGGTTGAGAAAATCTTGGAACCAACATGATCCCTTGCATCACCTTGGGAAACTGCATATAAAGCTTTTGCAGCAGCAACCTGACCATCAGATGAGCTGGATCTGAGTAGACCAAGCAGAGGAGGTATACAACCGCCTAACAGAACTTTCACTCTTAGTTCATTCTCCTTACAGAGAGACCCTAGTACACGAGCAGCTTGTATTTTGACCACTAGCGACCCTGACCTCAACAAAGAAACAAGAACCGGAACTGCCTGTGAGTGAGATCCCACAGCACTCAAAGCATTTTCATGTGTTTCAATAAGTTCCAATAGCTTTCTTAAAGAAAATTCTTTCTCTTGAAACGAGGAAGAATTCTGCCTCAACTGCTCAATGCATTGGGCAACACTTGCAAGCGTCCCATCTGGATCTTCCATGCTACTTGTGCGATCTCTGTAAAACCAAATCAGGTAAAGTTATTAATTATTAAAAAAAAACACTAGTTAATGCGTACAACAAAAGCAGGAAGCGAAACTCAAAAATGTCTTTTCTAGTTCAATCCTTTTCACGGTTAGTATTTCTCTGACAATTAGAAAGATGTTTTCACACAAATTCCACGGAAATGATACTGATAAGGGATAAGTCAGTGACACCTACCCCAAATCAAACATACATAGATAGTCAAAAGAAGATTCACAAAGAAAATTCATGATCTCAGCCAAACTACAAATTTAATTAATACGACACCTACTTACACATCGCAACTTAAATCCCTACTAACAAGTTACAATTCCATTTACAAGAATGACATTTAGGTATTTCACTCAAAGAGACGAAATGATTACATAACATGAGAAAAAGGCAAGAGCTAGGATTCTACTATAAAAAAAGGTAGGCAAGTATATTAAGTGATAAGCGTATTTCACTCAAAGAGACGAAATGATTGTACATAACATGAGAAAAAGGAAAGAGCTAGGATTCTACTATAAAAAAGGTAGGCAAGTATATTAAGTGATAAGCGTTTGCTCTTTTTACATTGTTACTTTGGTGGACAAGACTGACATAAACAGCACATTAAATATAAATGAATGAAACTACTAACCTCAACCCCATCTTAGAAACAGATTGAGGAGATATAGAGCCGGAGTCTTGGATTTTTCCCTCCAGATTTCTTTCCTGCAAAAATTATAAGATTTTGTTGCAACAGCCATCAGAAACCACAAGGCGGTAAAAAAAATTTGTCAAATACAACCACGCGGATATTATTACTAATCAAAAAATTCACAGCTAACAAGTCATAACACATTTAAAAAGATTATTCAAAGGAAAACAGTGAATGGAAGATGGAGAATACAATCACTGCCAATAAACTCAGAATCTGAAAATGTCATTGTCATTTGCCAGAAATTCAGACCTAGTGAAGCTGACAGCTTGAATAACCAACTTGTGAGAACAACTTTCAGAATCAGTCCAGTCATGTTTTTCTAAGTCTCCTCAAGTCACAAACTAAGCCATCGTGTACTCAGATTATAAAATTGAATGCCTACAAATAGCCTAATCTCAACACAATGTCTGATTCTATCATAAGTTTTACACATAAGAGTTGCGATGAATTTCATGTAGTACACACATATATAAATAATAAAATGCAGTATAATGGATCCAGAAACATACTCCTTAATGTACCTACCACTAAAACCCAAGAAAGAAACACAATGGCTACCAAATACTCGTATAAGAATGTCAAGTTTACATCAACATCAAAGCTAGCACCAAAGTCATGCAAACTGGTAACTTAGTCATACATAACAAACATTCTTGAAATTGCGACGGATCACAACAACAGTGACTCAGTGAGTACTAAAATGAACTTGAATTAGTACACATGCATAACACAGATCACATAAAGCAATAAAAGATCCGCAACAAAAACTCTGTCTATAATTTAAGTTCAAAATGACAGTTATGCAGAAAAATGACTAGATCATTACCAGATCATTCGCGGCATGGCCATTGCCATTGCTGCCAGAAAACCTCCAAGCAGTAGCGGCCGCCAGCTTTACAGAACTTTGAATAAAATTACAGAGATTCAAATGTTACAAAACTATAACTATCTCTTTTCGGATGCTCGATTTCTCCGATTACTCTAGGAGCATCACAGCTTCCTGTTTAATTCAGCAATATACCAAATTAGTACAGTTCACTCCAGCAAAATCAGTAATAACAGCATCAAATTTCAGATCCTTTACTTTCTCACATACTTCATTAACTTCAATTAATTACAGCAAATACAAAAATCAGTTCAAATACGCGAAATTCCACAGAAAATCAAGCGAACAAATGCAAAATTATTAACAACAGTATCAAATTTCAGATCATATACTTTCCTACAAATACAGAAAACAGCTCAAATACACGAAATTCGACAGAAAATCAAGCGAACGAATTCAAATATGAAGTAGGAGTATATAGATCGATAGCAATTACACACATTTTGCATCAAAATTAAGCAATCATCAAACAAAATTACTATCATGAATTATTTACACTACAAAATTAATAAATGCAGTAATGAATATAAGTATCGATCGATCAAAAGAGTAACAAATAAAAATTAAGTGCAATAATAAGTAGAAAAATAAGTAGATCAGAAGAAAAAAAAAACCTAAGTAGAAGACGAAAGAAGAGAAGTGAAAATGAGGAAGTAGGTGTTTGAAGCATCAACTAAAAAAAGCTTGATTGCGTAACAAACAAGGGAAACTACTACTAATTATTAATAACTAGAGAGAGAAAGTAGAGAGTGAGAGAAAGAAAGAAAGAAGAGGATATTAAAAGGAGAAATTATGACTTATATTGAGTAAAAAATAAAATAAAATATATAATTTTGATATTAGAAATTAAATTAATTTATAGTGGAAATTTGTTTGTTATGATGGATGATAATTAATTAAATGATATTAATAAAGTGAGAAAGATATAATTGAAGAAGAACACATCATACATGCATGCGAGTGAGATGGAGACGGGATGACTGACAGAGAAGGTTGAGCTTTCAGTTTCGGAAGCCCACCGACACTCCCCCTTCGAATGTCTGCGTTTCCCTATTTTGATTTTTACACACCCGTTTATTTTCTGTCTTTTTACTCACTTATTTGTGTATATACGATTTAGTTTTTTTTCCTTTGGTATGTTGAAATTTTGACAATATTTTCTAATATTCAATTATTATAATTAATATATATATATATATATAACAAAAAATATTTAAGGTCAAACAACTGCATTGGATATGTGCATGTCAAAAGTCAAAACGTATCAAACAAAAAGAATTGAGGGAGTAGTAAGTAGTCCCAAAATAGTAATAAGTCGAAGCGACCAAGTCGATACTTGGTTCGAAAAGCTCGATCTATATCATTTTAGTTTTATTAAATTATTTTTCAAATTATCAAACATATTATAAGGTAATCAATATTTAATTGGAATGACTTGAAATTAAATAGCAAAACGTTAAAAAGACGAGACTATTTCAATCATAATTTGAAAAAAGCTTGATAAAAATTCGATCAAAGCTCGAATTTTTTGAGGTTGAATTAACTCGTGCTCGACTCCAGGTGTTAACGAGTTAAGACGAGCAACCTTTCACTCAAATTCGACTCACATCATAAACACCCCTATATGTAGTTAATCCGAACAAATAACAACCACGAAATTTAAACAATGCTATGCGCGACTTTGCTTGTGTACAACTTTTATGATGTTGTGTATATCATAATCGGAAATTTATAAACCAAATCCCCATTTTAATTACTTAATTAATCAATACCACTTTTATTCGGAATTACGGAAAAAGCAGAATCAACATGTTTCCAATTTTGTCGGGCTACTAGCACTACTTGCGAAGTTGCGAGCAGCGGTTAATCAATTGAGTAATCGACAATATGCTCCAGCAAACTTAAAGTTGGCTAATGCAATATTCCACGTGCTAATCATGCTCCTTTAAGTCAATCATTGAAAACTTAGCTTAATAATCAGCTACGGGTTATCATTTGTAAAAACTCTTTATAATTGCTATCAACATGAAAGGCAGCAAATTAATATTGGAAAAAACCAGCAGCAAAAAATTGCAATTCTCGAAACTCCTACCTAGCTTATCTCCACAAAATAAACAGAAAGTATCTCCGTCTAAGTGCTACGAAGTCAAGCATGTATAACTTTCTACAAGCAACCAAACCACGAAAACTATCTCATTCGTAGTAGTAGATATAAATTTGCAAAAAAAATTATCTTCAAGCAGTAGTAACATCTACAATCAATAGCAGCATGTCAAACAGGTTCCTGAAAACGACTAATTTTACAAAATCCCAACAATTCAACCCTGTAATTGATCCATAGACACCGTCACTTCCATCACACAAACACAGCTGTCACGGCACTGTAGTTTTGGACTGAGCTGCCCATTTCTATGACACTGACGAGAAACCAAAACTGCTTTTGTCTAATTGTCTTACAAGTTATTAAACGTTTCCACATCACTTGGTCACCTGTATGTTGATGTTACAGTGACAACCTCACAACAAACTGATTATAACTAACCAACAAATTCATAAAATAAATTATAAATACATTACAGTAAATCAAAGAAATAAATGGTGATTATACTTGTAGGAGGAAAACTTTCATTCTCTATACAGCTCCTTAGAGCCGCACCAGCAGCAACAGAACTGGTTTTTTGTTGTTGGGAGTTGGCACTGTCGAGTATTTTGGTGTCAGTGTACAAAAAAAAAATCTTTTTATCCCTTGACAATGACTCAAGTGTAACAAGTAATCCATCAAATTGTTTTATTTTGTAGTTGACTTGTTGAAGCATTGCTTTCCCATGCATCAAAGAAACCACTGATCAAACACTAAACTCCATCTCCATCAAATGATTTGATGTTTCTCAAAAGCGCTAGAAGAGAATTCATGTAAGGCTGAATGAAGCAGCGTAAGAATGAAGGATAACTAGAGCCTGCTCAGCAATGGCCCTGTTTCTAGCCCTTCTCACCCAGTCACCTACGATTTCAGTAGCTTTGCTGTCTTTAACACCGTCCTCAAGTACATCAGCTGCCTCCACAAGTTTCCCTTGGGCTAATAGGCTCTCAACCTTATTCAAAACAGATTCGATACCATCCCCAGACTGATCAGCTTCCTTCACCTGAAAGATTTATGAAATAAAAAGAAAAGGTGATGTACTCCTAAGGTTCAACAAGTGTAAAATAATAGCTTGATTCTTCTTCTCATCCTATTTTCTTTTTTTACTTTTTCTTTGTGTCGAGTGTCAAGGAGCTTTATTATATGCTGTAGTAGTTTTGCTGGTAGTAAAAGATGAATACCTTCAAAAAAGATGCCACATGAGCCAAAGAGTGTGACAAAATACCACCACCATTTGGTGGAATTAAGCTGAAGTGTCGCAACTTTCCTTTCAAGGCATCAAACTGTAAAATAATAAACAAAAGTAAATCATATTAGAAGAGAGAAAAGCACACAAGCATGAAAGCTGCAATGCTCCGCGCTTCCACCCAGTATATCTTCAGGAACTTGCCTTGCGATTTAATTGTAGAGGAGTATCTGAACCATGAAGTTTAACATCATCAGGTACAGAAGATAGGGCCAACTGCAGTAATGAGTCCTTATCGACATTCGCTATATACAGATGCAGTGCATCTAATTCTGCCTGAACAGGTAGCCCATTTGAAAGTGCATCATCCAATGCCAGTGCACCCTGAAGACGACATAGAACATAATTGCGAGTACATAGGTTAAGGGCAACTAGCACAAAACTGATTTTCCTTCAGGGAATATGTCAAACAAAACATAAACTGAAACCAATGTTCAACAACCATCAGAAGACAAAAACAAGAGGGAAGCAAACAGATGCATCAAGCAAACTTACCAAAGCCAGCTTCTGAATAGAGTCAGTCTGACGAGCCTCTTCTGATCGTGCATAGAATGCCATGCACAAGGCATTTATCTGCAAAAGTTGAAGCTCTCAATTAATAGCTTGTATTAAAAGGTATATAATATAAGAAGCTGCTACATCAGCAAGAAAGCACAGAAACTTTGGGAACCACTGCAAGCAAAAAATGTTGTGCCACCAACCAATACAATGTATAACATTAATTAGAATTGGACATGCACAATAGCCACACAACACATCCTTAGCCTCTGCAAACCAAAAGATCTATTGAAAATTAGTGACAATACCAAGGATTCTCAAACATCATTTACTGATCATGTAGTAGTAGATCTACATTTAAATGGAAAATTCTAACAGCACATCCTTTAGCTCAAACAATGAATCAATCAAAGCCCTAGTCCCATAATGGGGTCGGCTTAAACAAAGGGGAAAAAAGAAATCAAAATGGTGGAAAGACTAGGAGAATTCAAGTTTAAGTGCAAAATATGCCAGCAAAGGATATGCCACAGTTGCATACAACAATCTATATAATGCAAGAACATAGAATACTTGTAGTGAATTACATCCCAAATTACCTATCTTCTATCATATTTATTGTAAATTGGCATAGAAGACAGACACTTGAGCATATCTATTATCTAGTGTAGTGAAAGGCTGAAAGCCATGCACAGGGCACTTATGCCAGACAAAAACCATTCATTCATTAAAATTTTATTTGTTGGTGCATAGAGGTCTACTAAAGGCAACAATGTCGAAGAGATTTGATCATAGTAGACAGATAGCATTCACAGAAGTTTTTTCATGTTGATTCATCAAAGATGGATACCTGATGCAAACGTATAATAAAAATACGAAGTATAACAATCAGCAGTAAACTAAAATCTTACTGCTTACATTTAAATTTGCTTCAGCCATCTTCTCAATCTGTGCTGCCTTTTCTCGTGCAATCGAAGCAGCCAGTTCCGCTTTTGCCAAAGTCTGGAATTCTTTCAGCTTTAAATCTGCTTCTCTTTCCTGCAATGTAAACTGTAAGAATCCAACTGTAGGAAAAAAAATGTGATATTTCTCAAAACGTTGTAATACAGCTAATGTTGCACCATTTCTTCAAGTTCCATCTTCAGCCTCTCCTCAACTCTTTCTTGAAGTGCCTTGAGAGCGGCTACAGCTTTTTCTCTTTCTTTCTTTACCTCCTAAAGTCAAAATAGAATCCAGAGTAAGTTTGAAAGAATAGAAGTACTATCAAATAATGCAGAAACTTGGTAAAAAATTAAAAATACCAGCACCCATGGGAACTCATGCAACCCTGATCTCATTAATATTGAAGCTAGAGCCTTGTCTACTTATTCTCCTCCTACCTTTTCCTTTCAAATCCGCTATCTACTATTAGAACATACAGTATTTTTTTAATAGCTTATCTTTCAAAATTAACTACTTAGCTTTGTCGATTTGTGCACAAAACCTCACCAGCTTCCACTCTTTGCCTTCTTATATGGCAAGCCGAGAAACAAAAATTAGAAGGCTAAAACTTGGAGCATAGATGCATTTATGAGCTAACAATAACATTGAACATGGGACAAGAAAGCATAAATACACTCTTAAGTCAATCGCAAACCAAAAAGGGAAAAATAAAAGTGTGACACAAGTCTATGATGTAGATCCCGGCAACCTTTTCTAACATAGCTGCTTCTTCAGCAAGCATGAGTTCCCTTGCTCTTGCATCCTTCAACTCTTTATCATATTTTTCCTGTATATTCCATGATTGAAACCCACAATCAGCACATAAATAACACTAGTTGGTAGTGTTACACAGCCAAAGAAAAACAATAGGCCGATTAGCATGTGACTAAACAAGTAATAGTCAATGCAAAAATTCACAGGATCATCTAAATATGAGATCTTTTCTTTCAAGTCTTTTAGAGGCAAATATCACCTTCATAGCTCTCTTTTTTTCAGAAAATACACGTGCATCCAGCTCGGCTTGCCTTTGTTCAGCAGCATGGATGGCTTGCAAGAAATCCAAAATCAACTTGCCACCCTCAGATACAGAAGCATCGCCGAATGCACCAGGTGATGCCTAAATCACAAAACTCCAAGAAATTTGAAACAGCACATGTAGCAAAACAACAAAGAGATTGATATACATTATACGCATTAAATGTTGAGTAAACTGAAGCTACTTCGTCTCTACTTGCCTCTTCTCTTGGTGAATTTTTTTTGTTTAAATCTCCACTTATGATTGAAGCTCCGTTATTAGCCTTGTCTTCCAAATAATATGTATCTAAAAGGGATGCTGATGGCTCCTGCTCAGAACCTATTGTTTCCTGCATATAGAAGCTTTCAAATACTGCCTTGATCGATATAAGCCATTAAAAGATTTACTCACTCCGTTGAATCTTGCAGTTCTAGTTTTTTAGTGATTTATATGTTGTAGCAAAGGAATTTTTAGAAAAGAAGAAAAGGTTATAATTTAAAACAATCAGCAAGGATCAAGGGAAAAAAAAACCTTCTTGTACATCAAGTCTATGTACAGTATCCATCCAACATTATTTACTTTCCTTGAGATCTCATATTTGAGACTCAATCCTCATTACACTCTTCCAAAAAGTGAAGGATGGATAAGAAGAGCACAGAGATGGAAAATTGGAATTACATCAATGAATCTTAAGATTGAAACTTGTCAGTGCACAGGAAGACGATCAATAACACCCTATCAAGAGTTCAACAAAACAGGAATCCAAGCACAAGAATGTGACGAAAATTTAAGATGCACAAACAAACCTTAGGCAGCTCATTTTGCAATTTGAGCTTCTCAAAATCATCTTTAGCCATGTTGTAACGCTGGCCAGCTGCACCAACATCGGTGGTTGCTGGAAGATTTTCATCTACTTCATGCTGCTCAATATGTACGGTTTCTCCTGAAGATTTCATGTTAGCAGTATCTTCTTGAGAACTTGGAATTTCATTCTTAGCTGTTTCATCCGAAGAAAACTTGGGCAGCTGTTCTTTATTTGAAGGCACGTCATCAGAAAGGTTTGGCAAATCTTCCTTACTAACATGCATAAATTCATCTTTTGAACTTAATAAAATTTTGGTAGCCGAATCACTTTCACGATCAAATTTGCCAGAATTCCCTTCACGTTCCATGTCAGACTGTCTTCCAGTACTTTCCGAGGCATCCTTCACACGAGAATTAAGAGTTCCAGACTCTACACTAGTATGTACTGCCGCAGGCTCTTTCAAGTTTTGCAAATCTCCATCACCTTTCAGCAGCTTCTCAATACCAGAGTTGCCAACCTTTGATGAATCATAACTCTGCTGTTTTTGGCCTATAATATCATTTAGATAGCCTCTTGAATAAGCTGCAAAGAAACATGCACCAACTACAGCACCCCCAAGAAGAACTTTTGGCAACGTTTTCCCAGAGCCAGTTGACTTGTTTGACGCATTCTGTGAAGGAACGGAGGAAAATTCCCTTCTACAGCATGCAGATGAATATATCTGCTCGAATACACAGTTGGATAAACAGTACTCATTTTTTAGGCTTCACTAAACAACACAAATGACAAAGCAGAGTAGCTGACATTCAACAAGACAGGAAAATTATAGGAACCTAAAAGCTGACATTCAAGGAGACAGGAAGATTTTAGGAACCCAAAACTCCATTAGACTAACAGCACATCATAACATGGTACCCAAAGGACACTCATACATATCACACATGGGTGGTGTCCCAAGGCAATACATGCCCCCAGGGAGGAGGAGATGGGGAGAATCAGTGACGTAAAGCATAAGATGATGCAACTGAGAGCCTGTTTGGTATGCCCAATTTTCACATCCGGAAAGGGAATCACAAAAGATTACCCTTACCTACTGTTTGTTATAGTGTTTAGGAAACGGAAACAGATTTTTTAGGGAAATATAATCCCTTACTTTGTTACCTCTCTAAAACATGTGGAAACAAAATACCTTTCCCCTACAAAACACTCTCTTCCTCTCTCCTCCCCTGCTTTCTAACCCTTCTTTCTCTTTTAACAACCATAAACAGCTCCAAGCAACATAATTTTCTCAATTAAATCTTCCTTAATCTCCGATCTCATCACAAAATCACTTAAATCTCTAGTTTCTTCTCTAATTATGCTAAATTCTAGTTGATTTGTTTGATTTTTACTTTAATATAGGGCTTCTTTTTAACCTACAAATTTCACATTTTGATTGATTTTCCGCAATCGATTTTGGTTCTCTTTTGGAGGTAACTTCAATTTCATTCACATTATTTTGATTTTTCGTTATTGTTTCCTTAATTTCAATTTCCTTCATATTATTTTGGTTTTTAATTATCATTCACATATAATTGGAATTGCATTCTATGAAATGTTGATCATTGAAATTGAAAATTTTGTTAAATTTGTCACAAAATCAAATAATATGTGATATAAAGACTGCCTTTGTTTTATGGATAATTTTTCTGTTTTTTTTGGGGGTTATTTTTTATATCAAATTATATCAATGCTGACACTTTGAGCTACTGCATTATTCAATTTGTATGGGAATTAGATTATAAAAGATAGAGAAATTAAGCAAATTGGAATAGTTGTAATCGTTTACATTTCCTTAATAATGCCAAACAACAACTAAGGGTAACACTATATATTACCCTTTCTCCCCTTTATTTGTTTCCTATCCTTTACCTTTGTTTATTTCACACTAAACACCCCCTGAGTCTGTCCCTGCAGATTCTTCACAACAGCACCAAGACTTTGGAACAAATAATAACAAAATCCAAGCAAGTCTTAACCTAATATATATGGTAGTTCATGAGAAAAGGTTATCCTCAAATACAATTATTACAGAAGACCTCATAAACGGGTTGACAGCTTGAACTCATCAAAATAAAACAAAAAAAGAAAAATAAAAAAAAAGAATCACCTAACCAATTAACCACCATTAATAAAACATTTAAATCCAGCAGGAGTTACTAATTTAAGCATTTACAATGTAACTGAATCCAGGCAGGAGTTACTAATTTGAGCATTATTACATTGTCATGTAATCCAGCAAGAGTTACTAATTTGAGCATTACTACATTGTCATGTAATCCCGCAGGAGTTACTAATTTGACCATTATTACATTGTCAAATATAATCCAGGCAGAAGAATAGTATCTACTGGTTATTCTTGCAATAGGTTAGGATATTAATCTCTATCACATTATTCTCATTTCATTAACATGGATATTAAGGTAGAAACAAATCAAGAAATTCAAGAACAGCAAACTCAGCCTCTTTTAGTCGATGATGAAGTCAACAATCAAACAAAACCACCCAAAACTCGAGCACAAAAGGCCATAAGAAAAACCTTCAAAGGCACATACCACTTATCAAGCCTTCTTCCAACAGGCTCAGTCCTCATATTTGAGATGTTTTCACCAATCCTAACAAACCAAGGCAAATGCAAAACATTCCAAGACCAACTCATCACATTATGTCTCATAATATTTGTTGGGTTATCATGTATTCTTTTATGTTTTACGGATAGTGTGAGGGATGAAAAGGGCAAAGTTCGGTATGGAATTGCAACTTTTAAAGGGCTTTGGATTATTGATGGCTCTCTCACTCTTAGCCCTCAAGATGCCGCCAAGTATCGAATTCATGCTCTTGATTTTCTTCATGCAATTATGGGGTTATTGGTGTTCATGGCAGTTGCATTGTTGGATCAAAATGTTGTCAAATGTTTGTTTCCAATGCCTTCTGAAGAAACAAACCAAAGACTTGTGATGTTTCCTATTGGAGTTGGTGTTGTATGTGGGTTGTTGTTTATTTGTTTTCCTAGCAAACGTAATAGTGTTGTTTCTCCTCTTTCTAAAAAGTAATTAAGGTTAATGTTTGTGCAACAACATTCATTCATGGCTACAAGTTTCAGCGCCTAATTGGTAATAGTAAATCGGCAATGGTCCCTGTTCTAATGAGATAGGAGACTTGGAGAGCTGTTAAAATCTAGTTATTTATTTATATTCCGGTGATGTAAAGCATCAGATGATGCATTTGTGTAGATCCCATGAGAAAATAACAAAATCTAAGCAAGCCTAAACCCAACATGATGTTATTATGTAATGAGAAAAAGGTTACATTCAAATATGATTACCACAGAAGACCCCAAAGCTCTCACATTTATTCACATTTCCACCAAGGCACCAACGTTTATCGTAAAAGATACGATTCATAGATCGATAAACCAACACATTGGAATGGGGAAATCATCTACGAGGACATAACCAGCCTTACAAGGATGTTAAGTCTATCTTAGTCTACGACAATCTATTGCTACAGAATCCTCCAGCAGAAGGCACCATAAATAAAACTATAGAGTATACGAAATCCTTGTTAGCCACATAATGCAATGGTTTCGCAACACGAAATCAAAATCAATTGACCTTCTAATTTATGAGTCATTACATTGTAATGAGATCACCTAATGAATCATAACATTGTCATCACAACTTTAAACACTCCACATTACGACACGAAAAGAGTAACATCTATCAATCCTAAACTAATCAATAATTTCTAAACAAAATAGATAAGAAATCATAGGCTAAAACTATAGACATGCCTGAGGAGTAGAACCCTGCCTTGGCACCCTCCCAATGCTCAATCGACGACGCGAAAGAACCAATGCAGACCTGTAAACATGAAATTTGTAGCTTAAATTGACAATAACAATCAAAATAGCATAAATAGGGAATCGTTTAAAACGCACAACGAAATTCAACACCAAATTACTAAAAAAAATACAGTCTAAACAATAAAACAATTGAAATTATGGCAAAAATCAAGCGAAATTTAAGAAAATAAAACAAACAAAAGAAGCTCAATCGATTGAAAGTAGCAGCTATGGTACCACAAAATGAGATTGAAACGATCCAAAGTATAAATCAATAAATATATGAAGATCTTACAAACCTCAGCAACATCATCAAAATGGGGGCAATTTAGCACATAAAAAAGCCCTAGATTTTGGGGGTAGACGGAGATAGTAGTAGAAGTTAACAGATGCTTAATTGTTGTTTATTAATCACTGAGCAATAGAGTCTCAACGATATATTTAGGGGTCTCTAGTAAATGGTAACTCTGGTTCAGGCACCTTTAAGCTGTTTCGCTCAACAACGGTAGAAAGGTTAGGACCTAGAGGCCGTGTAGAACGGGTGTTTTATTTGCGTAGTCTGTAGGTTCAATTGAATTGATTCATTTTAATCTGTGAATAAATTTGGTAATCTGAACTGAAAATAAATGGAATAGAATCTCATTTAGTAAACACGTTAGGCGTAAACAATATTATGCTCGACTAATCGACTTATATACCATCATTATAACTTGTTTATTGGCTCGATATTAGCTCGTTTGTTTTAGAATTTTAATAATACGGAGTATTATAACAATACAAAATAAATAAAAATAATAACTCATACTTTTCAAAAAGGTGATGATAAGAATATTCATGAATTTAGTTTAACTCGATTTAGCTTGAATATAGTTTGGTCGTTCAAGCTTGAGCTCGGATACTTCTTCACGAGTCAAGCTTGAGCTCGGATACTTCTTCACGAGTCAAGCTTGAACAAAAAACAAAATAAATTGAAACAAACTTTGCCATGCTTGAATGCATGATATTTTTATCAAGCTGAGGTCAACCAAGCAAATACTCAAATCTACTCGGCTTGTTTGCACCCTAATGTAGTCATTTCCATATTCATTTATAGTCAAAAATTATTGTTAATTTTACTCTCATATCCATACGCGTTTTTTCGAACTCACCCAATGGGTGAAAAAAAAAATTTAGGGACCTAATCCTATGTTCGGGCCTATGTCAAATATATAAATGGTTTACTTAGATTGGGATCCTTTTAGAATGTAAGTCCATGTATGTCTCTGTTCGAATGCTAACTAACAATCGCCACAAAAAGTTTTCATTCTTACCCTCGTCATACTTTTACCTCGCAATCGGTCACACTTATTCTACTAGTATCGTCGCAACACACTGACCTACTTGTTGACTTTTTCATATTTTTTTGGCAACAACTAACGACCACCTAAAAGGCTAACATAGTGTTTTTGTATGGTAATTTGCTGTGGCACCTAAATTTAAAAGTTGCCTTTATTCATCTATAAATTCTTACTACCAAAATACCTCATTAGCTTATAGACATTATCAAACATCTTTTTTCCTCAAAAACACTCTTCTTTCTTTTAAATCTCTAACTTTCAAGTTCCAAACAAGTCTAATATCCAACTTTGAAAAGCCACTTGAGCCATCTTGTTTTAAGCCAAACAAATAAGCAAGGTGCACAAAAACTATTGAGTTGAAAGTACACGGTCGTGATTTTTTTTGTTTTGTTTACTCTGTACATGCATAGAGCAACTTGAACTTGATCGGTTCAAGCTCGGGTTCGCTCAAAACTCAATAAAGTACTATTATTTACAATTGATCTATTGTTAAGCTAGAAAGAAAGCACGATAAGCAGCAGCCATCAGGCCAAGTCGATGAAGTTGATCTATAAATTTTTAAGTAGTAACTATTCTAAGCTCGTGATATAGTAAGCAAAGGATATTAGGAAAAAAAATCATTTCTAAACTAGTAAATCACTGTAATATGTATAAAATAGAAATCATATAAATAATCAGGATTTTTTTTTACCAAACTAATTCCTTCGTTCCTAAATGTTTGATACATTTGTAATCTTAACACTATTCATAAGATGGAAGAATCTTTTAAATTACTTTCAAGTTTTAAAACATAATATAATCATATGCGGTTTTGTTTGTTCAATGAGTACGTTATTAATATCCGATTATTGTAATTTTTACACATATATATAACAAGCGGTATTTAAGGTCAAACAAGTGCATTGACATATATGCAAGTCAAAACGTATCAAACAAAAGAGAACGGAGGGAGTACCATTTAAAGTGCATATAAAAAGCAACATTATCCTTGAACTTCTAACATATTACATAAAAAATACCATTGTAATATATAATCTCATTGTAATTTCTAATTAATAATATAATATAACTTAACAATCATATCCAAGGAATTATCTGGAAAAAAAAAAAACATGAAATGGCCAAAAATAACTTAGAAAGGAGAAAAAAAAAAGTTATCCAATTGTAATCATACGTTAGAAAATAGAAAAACCCTATTTTTCCAACCCCTTGCCCCATTTGATATTTTCCCGATTCACACAAAAGAATAGAGTGTGAGAAATTTTACGGTCACGATCTTTCGGATCTCGATAGCCCTTCCCCCCCTCTCTTTACTTTCTCTCTCTTCTTTCCGTCGCCGCCGCTTCTGCCGTCACCACCACCGTCTCCGTCATCGTCGTCGCTGTCTTCGTCTCCAACTCTCATCTTCATCTCTTTTCGTAAGTTTCTCCCTTTTTTTTTCTTTCGTTAAAAATACTTTAAATGTAGTTTTCTATAAACCCTAATCTTTCATTTTTATCAATTTTTGTTAGCTTTTGTCACGAATTGCATTCTCTAAAGTTGAATTTCATCTATATGTTTGATTTGTTGTTTGTTTTGATTTCAATCTTTGTGTTTTGTTGGTTTAGAGAATCTTAATTTCGAACATTTCATTCAATTCGCGAGAATTCTTCGTTTTTTTCTATGTTAATTTTGTTTTCTTCATTTGATTTTGATGGTTTTCATTTGTTTGATTTTTTTTTTTTTGCTTTGTTCTTTTGTAGTTAGGGTTTGCATGTTGTAGCTTTGAAGCAGTTTTTCCTTTATTCTAATTCACGGTTTATTTTGATGGTTGTTTGGGTGAATGAGTAATCTTTAATTTTAATTGTGTTTTATTCAGGGTTCCTGATAGTGTTCTGAAAGTTATACGAAGATGAAAACTTCATCGGCGTACCCTGTCCTGGATAATCGGCCGATTGATCAATGGAAAGTTACGGAACTGAAGGAAGAACTCAAGAAGCGAAAGCTGACTACAAGGGGTTTGAAGGAAGAGCTAGTCAGACGGTTGGATGAATCCCTCCGTCTTGAAATGGAAGCTGAGAAAGAAGAGGGCTCTGACAATGGCGAAAAGGATTCAGCGCCTGATAATGTTGCTGAAGCTGCCGTCACTGAGCAAACTGGTAACAAAGTCGGTGAATTAGGTTTAGGATTTCCTGAAATTGCTAAGGAAAACATGGGCAATGCTGGTGATACAGTGACTAATGTGGGTGATATAGTGACCAATGTAGGCGATGTGGGTGATACAGTGACCAATGTGGGCGATGTGGGTGATACAGTGACTAATGTGGGTGATACAGTGACTAATGTGGGCGATGCTGGTAATACAGTGACCAATGTGGGCGATGCGGGTAATACAATGTCCAATGTGGGCGATGCGGGTAATACAATGTCCAATGTGGGCAATGTTGATGATGGATTGACTAAATTAGATGGTGTTTTAGTTCAGGTTGATAGTAAGGATAGTATTGAGCAATCAGTTGATGGTAATAAAGGCCGTGAAGAGCAAGGGTCTGGGTTAGTTAGTGACCAACCTCTAGAGGTGGGCACGTTCACCACAAATGATATGTCTTCTGCAGGTTTGGGTAATGACATTAGTGAGGGTTTGATATCTGACAATGCAGTGGATGAAAAGGGGTTGCCAGATGGTATATTGGGTAGGGACGATGAGGGTCCAAGAGCACAGGAGCAAGCTGAGGATGTAAAGCCACTACATAAGGATGGGAAGCTGGATTCTTCCGATTCAAACAACCAGGTATCTGAGGTCAGCTCTAGTTTAGGGTTTCCCATAAAATCTAATTCTATTTCTACTGATTCTGTGTCTATTAATGAAAAGAATGATCTTAAGGATAACTTAATTGCTGATAATGTTAAATTAGAATCTGATGTTAAGCCTGAGATGGTGCAACTGCAACCATCATCAAGTGAGTTAGTCCCCGACGATGGCAAATCACATCCATCTGATGTTGAGGAGCCAAATGAAAACAAAGTTTCTGTTCAAGAGACAGATATCAATGTTTCAAATGCGGATTTGAGCCAGAAAAATTATAGTGCAGATTTGGGTTCTGAAAAATTAAATTTAGATCGAAGTTCAGGTGATGATTCTATGGAGGAAGATGGTTTGGAAAGTAAGCATATTGATTCAAATTATAATTCTGAAGAAGTTGTAGAGAGGACTGAGAAAAACGAGGCCGCTACAAGAACGGAAGAAAGGCCTGTTGCAACCATGGATATTGATGAACCTGAAAAAGAGATAAACACTGATCATGAAAATAATGTCGTTGACGCTGCTTCAACTGACAAGAGAAAGCTTTCTGGTAAGACCTTTCTGCTGATATAAAAAATTAATCATATTATCTATTCATAGGTGTTGTTTGAAAATTTTATTTTGGGTTTGTCCCTTGTCAAGCTGTATTGCCTGTTTATAGCTATGTTATCCTTAATGTTTCCTTCATAATTTTAAAAGTTTCTCTATAATGACTGTTATTGTATTGCAAATGATATTTGTTATGAAGGTTTATTTTGTGGATTACTAGTAGGTAACAAATAGAGTTGCTCCGATATTTGTTGTTTTTTCGTATTAAGGTTTGTAGCTGTGGGATTTGTTTTATGCTTCTGAACTTTCGGTGGTTGTATAAAGTTGGAATGGATTATGGATTCAATTAGGTGTTGGCAGAACTGATGCTAGACATGCCTTGGAGGAGGTGCAGCGTGCACTATTGTGTGGAGGAGAGAGCAGGAGATTGGGGAACAAGAAGGTTGCATGGATTTCCTTTGAAGAACAGGAGGGAGTAAGGAGTATTAGTCCAGGGTGGAGAAGTTATCCTAGGTGGTTTGTTGAGAACCCTTTATAACCCCCAAGTTTAGTGTTATACCTCAATATTCCCCAACTATGCAATGCAAGCGAGTTCATATTACTATTTTTTTAATGTTAAGAAACTGGACAGCGACAGAGGGATTTAATGATGCATGTGCGTGGTGTCCTGAAAAATAACTTCATTTTTCTTGATACTCTTATTTTTTTTTGAATGTTTTCATGGACTTCCAGGACAAAAAATCGTCTACCCCTACAATTGATTGCAATTTGCATATTCACCTTTTCCATCATTTTAGGTCACTTCGGGCAGAGGCTCAAAAGTGGCATGGATGAATTTTATATATTGTTCTGAAAGTATCAGGACTGGTAGACTTTGAGATGGACTGTCAAAGGGTAATTTGCATCTTACCATCAGCAATGTACCATCTAGGGGAGAAATTGCTCAAATGATTTTAATTACTCCATACCAAATAACTGGTCTCAAAATAGCTATTTTCTTTGCCCTTCTTGGTGGTACTGCTACCTTGTTAGGTACCATTGGTGGTATACTGTGTACATCCTCTTATAAAGGGGTTGATAAGAGGAGAACATGTGCTTTACCCTATATTGCATCCTCATTTTTTTGTGTGTTCTTTTACAGACCAAGAAGCAATTTTGAATAATGAGCCTGTTAAAAGGCAGCGTCGATGGAAATCTGAAAGCAACAATGTTAAGGAGCCTCAAATCTCAAATATCCCTCCTATGCAAGCGGCAGTTAAGGATGTGCCGCAGCCTGTTTTGAAACGGAATCTTTCTGGATCTGATCCTACTAGTGGTGCTAATGAATCCCCCAAAGAGCGTGAAGGTTGGTCGATGGATTTTTGTGGTGTATTGTTCTGTGTTCTGGTGTTATTATGATAACCAGCAGACCCTTTTGAATTCACATCTAACATAATATTGGTTTATGAATTACAGTTCCACCTTCTACTAAACCTGCAACTGATTCCCTGAGGATTGATCGTTTTCTGCGCCCTTTCACCCTGAAAGCTGTGCAGGAGCTTTTGGCCAAAACGGGGACAGTCACTAGTTTCTGGATGGACCACATTAAAACACATTGCTATGTCACTGTAAGTTTTCAATTTTCACCCCTTTTTCTCGACCTTTGGGCTGTGTTGCTGTATTAGTGATGTAATTATCACTTATGTTATTTTGATTTGATGCAGTACTCATCTGTTGAAGAAGCAACGGAGACCAGGAATGCAGTCTTTAACCTACAGTGGCCCCCAAATGGTGGGCGCCATCTTGTGGCGGAGTTTGTTGATCCTGAGGAAGTTAAAGCACGCCTTGAGAAGCCACCTCCATCTCCTGCAACTCCGGTGAGTGCTGGTGCTGCAGTCCCTGAGCCAACTTCTGCAATGCAACAACCTTCACCCCGCCAACAAAGCCTCAGACAGCAGATGTCGCAGCCACCTGCCCTACCACCACCACCCCCACTATCAAACCCACCTCAAGCTAGGGAATACCTTCCACCTCCACCCCCACTCCCACAAAATGAGAAAGTAGAGGCTCCTATATTGACGCTGGATGATCTTTTTAAGAAGACGAAAGCAACACCTCGCATCTACTACTTGCCTTTGTCTGACGAGCAAGTGGCTGCTGTACTTGAAGCTCGAAGTAAAAACGCTAAGCAGTAGGAACCGGGCTGGTAAGTGGTTGCTCCTGGGTTAGGATGTAAATGTTGAGGAAGAAATGATGTATTTGCAGCTTTCTTCATCAACACATTAGTTAGTTTTAGGAAGAAAACTTATCCAACTAGGATTTCCTGGCGGATGATGTTCGCTCGTTGTCTGGGTCTCACAAAAGGTTTTGTTCCCAAACGAGGAATATATAGGGTGAACCCACCATATGAATGAACTGTCATCTTTTGGTCTGGATTGTAGCTTTTGCCCCTTTTTATTTTTATTTTTTTATTTTAAAAAAGCTCGAACTAGTTATTCTGTTTTACTTAGAATTATTTAGGTCTTAAGTGGATAATATGTTACTCAAGATGTTTATGGTTTGGAATTGTTATACAGAGACAGTGTTAAATCTGTAATCAGAATGTTGAACTTCTGTCTTGTTGTATACTTGTATTCAACTCCCCAAAGCATAATCCTGCTAAAGTGGTTTTGGGCCGGGATGAAAAATTGCATTGGTTGACATCATCACATGGACACCCTAGATAAATAGTTAAATACGTAGTAAGTCATTTAAGATGGGTTGATCTCCATTTTTAGCTTTTTTGTTTATTTCTTTATTTAAAATTTTTAAAAGTCGGTCTTTGTTGTTCAATCTTTGAGTCGGCCTCCTCCACTTTAGGTTTTATGTTGTTTTAAATCAAACACTTGAAAAGCTGCACACTCCATGCAAAATTTACTATATAATTGAAAATCCAAGACTTATTTCATGTTTTGACAAAATTGTACTTGTTTGAAAAAACTGATGAAGCAAGGTCGGTACTCGTATAGCTCACAAATTTTACTTGTAGTTTAACTGTTTAGCTAATAAATAAGCACGATGTCCTCAAAGGATTAATATTGTTCTTATTGGTAATATAGTTCCTTTGTGGTAGTTTATTGGTAATATAGTTTATACATCAATGCTTGAATTACAAAATGATATTAACACAAGCAAGATATTAGTTTGGCGACAATTAAATTAAGTTTCAAGCATTCTTTATTTAGCTCCTATCAAAATAAAGTTAAAAAGATTTTTATGTACAAATAAAAAGATTAAGTTTTAAGGCCATGTTCTTCTGAACTTATATTTGCTGAACTGAACTTATTTTTGCTGAAATCATTAACAATTTATTAAGGATTGAAACTGATTTTTGTTGAACTGCATTTTTTTTGCTGAACTGAACTTATTTTTGCTGAAAATAAATCAAAATAAAACAAGAAGAACAGGGCCTAAAGCCTCGCAAAATTATTTTCCAATAGGAATGATATTACCAAACAAAAACCGTAAATTCCAAAGAAATACACCAATATATAGGCATCAATTAAACATAGAAATCTCTCAAATTACCATATTAATAGTTCACATTGGTGTTCCTCTTGTAAAAAATCTAATAACTCTCTTTCTTTCCTCTCTCCTCTACTCGCCTCTAGTCTTTTTGTTCGCAGCACTTCTTTACTCTTCTTTCCAACATTCATTCATTAATTCGTTCATATTTGTTCAATAAAAAATCTCAAACAATTCGATTTCTTTCCTTTTTAATTTACTCCTGTATTTCTCATTCTCTTTCTTTCTCTAAAAACTTTCATTCATTTAATTTGATTCCTTTAATTCATTCTTCCTTCAAATCTTCAAATCCTTCTCTCTTTCTCTTGTAAAAAATTACTTCGATTTTCAACCCAGTTTTTCGCCCTTACATTTTCAATTCGCTTCTCAATTTCTTCTTTCTTATTCAATTTTCCGAACAAATTTATCCCCTTTTCTGAATCTTTTGCTTTCTTTCTCTTTTAATTTCCTAAGTGTAATCAAATTCATCTTTTTTTACAATCAATTCAAGCTTTTGTTCAATGATTTTAACGCTTTTTTCGAGATTTCGAGGTTTTTAATATTCATTTTTTTTCTACTTCTTTAGTTTCGAGGGTTTATAATTAGGTTTTCTATTCATGAAGTCAATTGAAGAAGAGAGAGAGTGAGAAAGTTAAAAGAAAATCAAGAACTTTCATTCGCGAAAGTTCTTTGAATGTTTGTTTAATAATTTCAATAAATTCTCAGCAATTTTTTTTGTTGGTGAGATGAATAGTGTTTTCAGCGAACAAATTTTAGCTGATAAGCTTGCGAAGCTTAATAGCACTCAACAATGTATAGAAAGTATCCTTTTTCCTTTATTTTATTTTTTGTTTTTACTTATTAATTTGAAGTTTTCTTTGTTTGCCTTTTTTCTGCTTTGTTATTTTGTTTAATGGTGACATTTTTCATGCAATTGAATTATGGTATTGTATATATGGTGTACTAATTCTGGCCAAATCTTGTAGTATATGATGTTCTAATATGACTGATAATATAGATTTTCGTGTAACGAACAATGTTTGTTTGCGAATTTGGAATCGAATGTGGTTTTAGCTTGTGCAGTTGAGAAACGAAAGTATGTTATCATGTGCAGTAGAAGTGTTTTGTTATATGTTTGATTGTGAGCATATTGGAAAATTAGATATAGGTAAAGGATGCTTCATTTGGCATGTGTTGTCTAAATGGAGAGCATAATTGGGTTGGTTTCTTTGTCTACTTTAGGGCGAACTTTCGTGTTATCAAGGCAGCAGAAATCTTGCATTTTTAATGCTTAGGCTTTGTTTCTTCAGAGCTTGTTTTGTTACTCAAAAATGATATTTCATGACCTGTTTTCTACGGTGTTTTTATTTGAGATAGTGATGAAAGATACATATCTATGCTTATCAGTGACAATAGCTGATGTTGTACGAGAGGAAGATGTTTGAGGGCAGATATGCATGTAAAATTTTCAATTTAGATGTCTTGTGATCAATAATGTCAAGAATGTGGAAATTCGTTGCACAACCAGGATAGTTTCGGGGACCTTTGTAGTGTTTTTACTGTTTGAACTAACCCAAGACAGACAGTATACAATATGTTTAGAGCAAGTGTCATCTTGGATGTGTGTTTTCAGACCTTATCTTTTATCTTTTATCTTGCATTGCTTAAAACGGAGCCATATTGAATGCTCCTTATTGGCTGCTTCTCAATAGTCATTACCACAATCTGTGCATAGAATAAGATCATGCTTTATGGATACTATTTACGCTTGAAGAAAGTTCACCAGAGGACCTAGGACTCAAGGATGGAAAGACCAGGAATGTCATTCAGATCCCTGCAAAATTACCACCACTTCTTAATTAGTGGCTTGTGCTGTATTAATTTGCGTTTGCACAATCTTTGATTTTCTTTTACCCTTGTTTAAGATCATTAGTTCCCAATCTTCCCCAGACCTTAAGATTATGTGGCACTGCTTCATTAGGTTTGGTCGCTATGCTGTCTTTCATGGTTTGGGGCTGTTTTATTGACATCGTAGGGTTCACTATTCTATCTTATGTGCATTTTGTGTGGATCAGCTATCGCAGCTTGGTCCCTGTATATGGCAATTGAGGAAGGTTCAAAGATAGATAATGAATCACAAATGTGCCATTTTTTACGGTTTTACCTGGATCAAGGAGCAATCTTCCGGTTATTTCACGTTGTACGAGCATATCATGCCATCTTATTGCTCAATTGCTTTTACCCTTTGGTAGTGGTGAATCTAGTTTTAGAATTGACAAAATTGTTTTTGATCTCTTATTTCTTATCATGGCATTAATTGGATACAAGTTTTTTGTATCATATGTATAATCTTCTCGATTGAAGAATGCTATTTAACATGTTCATTATGATATGTTGCCTGGAAGCTTGTCACATTCATGTTGATTAGGCGAGGTCATTAGTTTCTCTATTGCATTTACAAGACATTTAGAGACGATTCAACTTAACTCCTATATAGCATTGTCACATTGGTGTATATTTCACCGGAGCAAGGCAGGAGTCGTTGTAGCAACATGGAATCGACTGTTCCGTAGTTCTGAGTTAGCCCAGAAAATTCCTCTTTTGTATCTCGCCAATGATATATTACAGAATAGTAAACGTAAAGGAAATGAGTTTGTTGTTGAGTTCTGGAAGGTACTTCCTACGGCTCTTAAGGAGGTCAATAACTTGGATGATGATTATGGGAAGAGCGTCGTGTCGAGATTGGTATGTCTTAAGTGTTTTTGGTAGATACCATTTTGATCCTATAATGAAAAGTTGTTATTGGTTATTGCCTCTATCGGACCATATTGTCTTCGGGCATTTGCATATCTATTGTAGTGGTTATCTTAAAAATTTTACACAGAATAATGTAATGATTCTAATACTTCTTTCTCTATGTTTAATCAAGTCACCGATTTTCTATACAATTTTTTTATTGTTGATCGTTTTTCATATTTCATACTTCAATGTATATGCTTTGCAGGTTAAAATATGGGAAGATAGAAAAGTTTTTGGCTCCAAGGCACCAAACCTGATAGATATAATCCTTAAAGAAGAGGCTCCCCCTGCTTTGGAGTTTAACAAGAAGCGATCACGGACTGTCAAGATTGTAAGAAGGGATTCACGTTCCATTAGGACGGTGAGTTCTTCTTGATGTCCTGTTTCTTAACGTTTTGAATGTTGCTCTTCGTGACTTAATTTTAGGATATTATATTATACTGATTTTATGACGTCTGACTTGTAATGTACTTTTTTGAGGCCACTGTAACCCATATGATCAATTGTCATTCATGTGATCATGAATAGCTAAATCTATAGCTTTGTCACACCACTTATTTCTTTGGCTAATCAAGTTGTCTAACATACCGTGCAACTCACAATTGTTGATGCAGAAATTATCTATTGGGGGCCCAGTTGAGAAAATTGTCTCTGCTTTCCATTTAGTTCTTAATGAACATCTCACAGAAGAATCAGAGATGAACAAATGCAAGTCTGCAGTTAATCGTGTGAGGAAGATGGACCAAGATGTTGAAATAGCCTGTGCTCAAGGTAAGGTGTAGACTTAGTAGAGACTCATTTACTTTTTTTTTTTTCTTTTTTTTTTTTTAGCATTTCTTGCTGTAAGGAAAAGCTTAGCTTGATGACTTACTCTTCAGCAAAGGATCCTAAAAGAAAAGTATTGGCCAAAGATTTGGAGGAGGAAGAGACTATTTTAAAAGAGTGTATTGAGAAGCTTAAATCAATTGAAGCAAACAGAACAGTGCTTGTTTCGCAGTTGAGAGAAGCACTTAAAGAACAGGTATGATTTGGGATTTGGGAATGTCAGTATTTTTTATTGGACAGTTTGTGTCGGCTTAACTGCTTAAGGTCTTTTACTCCTGTTTTAACTTTCAAAAGTTGTAGAAGAAATGTTGTATATGATTATATTAGAAGGATGGAATATACTGTTGTTGTTCGATAGCTGATTTGACTATTGTGTATCTCTTATTGGCAGGAATCTGAATTAGAGAATGTTCGTACTCAGACACAGGTATTTGCTCCACAGCCTTGGTCACTCTCATTCATTATTAGACTTTCTTTGCTTCACTAAGGTTTCTAATGTATCTGCAACTACCCAAGGGTTGATGGGGTACAGTTAAGAGATATGTTCCTGGTAATTGATGGGTGACAATGACAGACAAATGGTGTATCTTGCCAAATCCATTTTGTGTATATCTTCCGACACCATAGGAGAAACTTGGTTAGCATGTTGTTGTGTGTATCTCATTCCAAGTCCACTTGGTGAAAGTCGATCAAGAATAATACGATATATCTCGTTGAACCTTTTGTTGGGAACTAGATTAGGTCTACCTTTTTGCCTGGAAGTATGGATGCTTCATCTTTATAAGAATTATTTTCTGCCTTAAAATCATTTTTTCTACATTGTTTCCCCTTATGAGAATTCTTTTACATCAAAGCTCCCACTTGAGAATTTCTTTACTACAAAAAAAAATCCAATTCAAGCAACATCACCCTGCACACGGATCATGTGGCTCTATTTAGTATATGAGATGTGGATCTGTTCTTGGAAATCTGCTGCCGAAAGAAGACACACTGGCTGATTTGCTCTATGATCACATATGTCAATCACTGCTATTGATAGTTCACAAAACTGTAAAATGTACTCGGTGGGTGATTTAGCAAAGCTAAGTAATTAATAATTGGATATCATTGGTTACAGGTTGCACAGGCACAAGCCGAGGAAGCTAGCAATATGAGAAAGCGGCTTAATGATGAAAATTATGTTGCTACTCCAAACACCAATTTAGGAAAATCAAAGAAGACTGCTGCTGACATTGCAGCTGATATTGCTGATAAACTCACAGCTTCTACTTCATCTCAGTTGATCATGACCTCTGTCCTGTCGACATTTGCAGCTGAGGAGGCTAAGAATGCTGGCCTTGTTAAAGCAAACTCTTCTCAGCCTGTTAGTTCAGCACCCATTCCAGTATCAAAGCCTGAGAAGCCTTCTTCAGTTTCGCAGCCAGCTGCTGCTGCTGCTCCTCCTCTTCAATATCAGTCAATGTTGGTTAGCCAACAAAACATGCAGAATATAAACCCAAACCCTCAGAACCAGTATCAGTTACTGTCAAATATGACTCCCCAACATTATCCTCAAACACCAAGAGGGGTCAATTCCTATGGTTATGGGGGCCCTCCTCCTCCGCCAGGTCCACCTCCACCACCACCTCATGCCATGGGTCCTATGATGCCTTTGGCTCAAACACAAATGCAAATGAATCAACAAATGATGCCGATGGCACAACATTCAGCTGCATTGTCACAGCAGCAATCAATGATGTTGATGCAGCAGCAACCACCAATCCCTCCAAGTTTCCGACCGCTTCAACCCCCTGGTATGGTGTATTACACACATTCCCATCAGCTTCAATGATGATGCAGCAGTAACAACTCGTCTCTTTAAGTTTCCGACTGCTTCAACCTCCTGGTATGGTGTATTACACTAATTCCCATTAGCTTCAGTGATGGGAAGCTCAGATTAGCTTGTGATAATTTATTTAGATGGACTCCTTTTTCTCCCTATTGAAGACTTGAAGTATTCAAATGTTGTTCACAGTGGCCCACCCTGAAAGGGGCCATCATGGCCCATCAGAGGAGATAAAAAAAGTTTGAGCTTTTATTCATACAGAACATAGGAAGGAGTAATTTTTATTAGGATAGTAGCTCTTGACACAGTACAGGATAGCTGTGCAATGTGTAATTACTGATAAAGCCTGATTTTAGGATACCAGTTCCATAGTTTGCTAATTGCTAACCGTAATCAGTGTTGTCGTCTTGTTGCTGTAAAGTGTTGAGTGTTAACTATTTGTATGAATTACCTGTTTCAGTAGCTCCTTTACTAATCAATCTTCCTTCTATATCTCGGCTTTGATATGGTGGAGAATAAAGTAGCGCCTTTCATGGAATGTAAAGCTCGGTTGATATATCTGTTGCTCTTTGATCATGTTTCTGAAATGCAACTGTTGAATGATGTGAAGTTGAGATGGGAGAATTGTTCAAGCTTGTATGGTTCAGGATGTGTTATTCCAATTATCTCTTGTATAGGTGGTCAGGTGAGTAATCTATCCATTGTTTTCAGGTTTCGTCAGGGCCTTTTTCTCTACTCTAAACTAAAAGAACCTTAGTGTCTTGTGAGAAACATACATGATCTTATCATACAACTATACAATCGACGAATCAACAGTTCATTTGTATCTTGCTATGCTCAATTAGTAGTCATATATGCACAATTTTGTGAAACTGAGCAAAATGACCAATGGTAAAATGGCTGTGAAGCATCGAAACACCTATTAAGTTTTGTCAATTCTTGCAGTACAATGCTATAGTAAGAAGAAAAAAAAAAGCCATTAACATTTCATAAAAAGCCGCATAATAAAATCTCGCACAAAGATTGGCATATAGTACATTATCCTCATCGAAATGGACTTATGGCCACAGCAGAACCAGGCAGGTGGATTTTTTGTTAGAATGGCAGCAACTGTTTTCTTTGCAAACTCATCTGCTGGTGTCGATTTTGGACCCTGTGAAATAGTAGCTCTTTCACGTATAGCCTCATCGTATTGTTTGTATAGCTTCCACTCTGGCATGGAACTATAGGTAGCAATAGCCGCGTCTCCTATATTTGATTTGATAGCACCCGGTACAACCATGACAACATCGATACCAAATGGCCGAAGTTCTAACCTGCAATATGTGTGCAAAATTGGATCAGATGTGAAAATACGCTCTTGTTTTGGAAGAACTGAAGCACTGTAGAAAGTTCTGACGATGTTAGAAGGGTAGAATCATCTGGAAGATGGATTGATCTTAGGATCTTTTTACAAGGTATAACTTGAAACAATGAATTCTTGGAAACCAAACTAAATTTGAGAATAAAAGACAATCAGGGGCTTCCCACATAAGCTCTCTGTTTAGTTTTTTCTCCTCACCTCCAACAACAACAACGGAAACAACAAACTTACACACGCAACAAAAAAGTGAATTCATAATGTGCATAACGCGAACCTTAGAGCGTCTGTAAGAGCATGTATTGCAGCTTTTGATGCTGTATAAACACCTGCCCAAGGAGGAGGTGCCAAAACTGTAACACTCCCAACATTTACGATTTTCCCTTTTCTTCTCAATGCCATGTGTGGCGTCACTGCTTGGATTAATCGCATGGCACCTATTCACACACC
Organism: Suaeda aralocaspica; assembly: GCA_016808085.1. NCBI lineage: Eukaryota > Viridiplantae > Streptophyta > Magnoliopsida > Caryophyllales > Amaranthaceae > Suaeda > Suaeda aralocaspica. Next base: position 2,495,215 of record PYUH01000164.1, read on the forward strand.
CATAAATATGATCAACAGCCAAAAACTTGATTTAATACACATTTTTCACAACCAAAGAAGATTTATGACACAGATTAATCATATATTCGCAGTAGCAAACTTGATTAACTGAGGCATGTTGCCAAGAAATCAAAATGAAATGTTGTCAACAAACACCACATATTTGCTCGTGACAAATCTTTCACAAAACCGTGTGTAAAAATATTGATCTACCATCGCCTGATCATAATTTTCCGAATACTAGTTTGTAATTCAAAGTTTTTTCCTAAACAAAAACACAACAAAACAAATCTTTGATAATTACAACAGAAATAACTGTCAACTGTAAAACACTATCAAAAACAGCAAAAAAAACAGTAGTGTTATAATACCGTAAACGTTAGTATCAAAAGTGTGTTGCAAAGCAGAAACAGGAATCTCAGCAACAGGACCAACACAATGAACACCTGCATTATTAACAACAACATCAATCTTTCCAAATTCATCCAACACACTTTTTATTACATCATTAACATTTTCATCTGACGTCACATCTAGCTCTTTGACTGTTATACGATCATATTGTTGTAACGATGACATTTTTGCAGCAGATCGACTTGTTGCTATCACGCGACACTTTTCGGCTGCGAAAGCGCGTGCTAATGCACTGCCTATACCTCCATCTGAGCAGCCTGTGATCACTACTACTAAGGGTGATGCTTGTTCTTGGTTGTTGGAATTCATTGAAGTTTATTATTATTATTTTGAATGATGATGATGGCTTAATGATGATGATGATGATGGAGAAGAAGTTGTTGGCAAGGTTTTTAGGAAATAATAGTAAGTAATTAAGGTTAAGAGATTGGAATTAGTTGGTGAAGTGACCAAAGTTTGGTAATTAATTAGCAAAAGGCCCACAAAACAATTGTAGTATGCATCAACAATACCGACCTACCCGAGTTTTAAGACGATTGTGATAGGAACAGAAAACAATGCAATTTATTTGCTGTGTCAAGACTTCTAATGGCTTGATAACTTGGTAATTATAGTATTGTTACAACTTATATTTGCTATGTATTGTTTGAACGGCTAGAGTTTAAAAGAAAATATTTTAGAGGCGAGGAAATGTGAATTTTTAAAAAATAAGAAAATTGGTATAGTATATAACTATTCTTAGGCCTTAACTATTAACTTAAGTCTTTGGCTAAGTTAGATTTTTTAATATAGTATTAGCACATTCTTGAAAACAATATTTAGCAGAGTGTATATTAAGAGTGTTTATTTTTAGTGTTTTTGAGTTAAGACTTAACACTTTGATATACTATAAGAATACTTCAATATTATCATCTCTCATAATTATGCCTTTGAAAAACTTTGTGAAAAGGTACAACTATAAGAATACTTCAATATAATAGAAAAATAAAATAATAATGCTTGAAGTGATTCTAAATTTGTAGAGTGACTATAATCTTAGATATATCGAGCTTTGGATAAAATCTTTAGAAAATAAATTTGTTGGGTGGTACGAGAACACAACCTAGAAGTTGAAATCCCGTGTCCTATAAAATGTGTATGAGTGTGTCTACTTGTGTGCTAAGGTCCTGTTCTCTGCTTATTTGAATTTATTTTTGCTGAACTGAATTTATTTCTACTTATCTGAACTTATTTTTGCTGAACTAAACTTATTTTTGCTCAAATCATTAATAATTTATTAAGGATTGAAACTTAGAGCCAGTTTACTTCAGCTTAAAATCAATTCAGTTCAGCTCCGTTCAGTTCAGCTCTTCTTTTATTTTGCTAAGCATTAATCTTCATAAAAAAACTTTCAGTTCAGTTTAGCTCCAATCAGTTCAATTCAGTTCAGTTCAGCTATTTTCAGTTGAAGTAAACAAGCCCTTATTTTTTCTGATGTAAACTTATTTTTTCTGAACTAAACTTATTTTGCTCAAAACAAGTAAAAATAAGTTAGGGCCTAACCCTACCTTTAATCACCTATATAAGTCGGTGGCCAGTTTTTAATTTGTATTCCAAGATTGACAATGATTTTTAACTATGGTCAAACAAACTCTTTGGAAAGCAAAATTTCATCCTGATTTTATATCATTTGATTAATAGGACAACATAGTTTATCAATTATCATTGAAAAATGTAAACCATTTGATGGATGGTGCAAGAAAACAAGCCCTTTCTTAGAACTTAAACAATATGAAACTATGAATGAAACTCCTAAGGATGTACAAACTAAGTATCACTGTAGTACAAATTACAAAAGAAAGGATAAACAAATTAAAACACAGGTACAAAACACAACACAATGAAGTTGGTTTCATTAAGCAGAAAACAACCCATCTAAAGCAGCAACACCCACTTCACCTTTTGGTTCAACAACCTTAATTTGTATATGAGTTTCATGCAACAAATTAAGTTCTTTCAACCATTGAACCGGAGACAACAACGACGTCGTTTTCGAATCATCATAACCCATCTTCTTGTCTAACCTCACCCTCCTCTCATACTCTTCAGCTACTAACATAGCAATATCTGCCATTTTTCCCTTGACTTTAAGATATTATTTGATTTTGTATTATGAATAAATGAGTGAATTTGTGATGATGAAAGAATGATGCTTAGTATGAGAATATATAAGTGTAGAAAGTGGTAATGGAGAAATGGATAAGATCAAAGATATAAGAGTAAGTAGGCGGTTCAACATATTTTGATGCTTGTCAACAGAATAATAGTTTTTAAAGTTGGGTGGTTTTGGAAGCTGGTTTTCATCGTCATCAATTCTCTTGTATACCAATGTGCTTTTCCCACGATAGCCGACTTATGACATGTATTTGGTTTTGCATTTTCGATTTTATTTTCAAGTACGCCCATGCCAAATTCGATATTTTGCTACCAGTATTTAAGATTTTAAATATTGTACTAGCCTGCTATCCAAGTAATGTTGCTCTTCATTTCTTAGTTTTATTGATTGATGACAATAAATGCGCAATAATTTTTACTCCGTATGATATTTATACTTTGTTAAATATAATCGGATGCAAAAAAAAAAAAAAAAAAAAAAAAAAAAAATTTATTT
>PYUH01000164.1:2500322-2512230 GCA_016808085.1 Suaeda aralocaspica
TCGATTATATTTACAAAAGTATAAATATCATACGGAGTAAAATTATTGCGCATTTATTGTCATCAATCATAAAACTAAGAAATGAAGAGCAACATTACTTGGATAGCAGGCTAGTACAATATTTAAAATCTTAAATACTGAAAAAAAAAAAAAAAAAAAAACCGTTCATTTGATTTGAACAAATTACATTAAATTTTTAAGTAGAAAATTAAAAAATTGATAATGAAAAGATCCAAACAGCGTAAAAAGTGGTTAATGCAATTGTTATTAATATAATTAAAGTAAGTTAATTTAATTTATCCCACTCCATACTTTTTATGATATTATGTCAAAGTTTCTTATATTAAAAAAAAATGTTAAATTTTGTTAGTAGTATATTTAATTTATTAAAGATAATATTTGTTTAAAGATCTATATGTATTTCACAATATCCTATACACACCATTATCTACTATTTTCTTACACTTTTATTTAATAAATAAATTTATAAAATATCCAACGGCACGCCGCATGTTTTTTAGCCCATCTGAAAGGCAATGGACCTCTTCTGTTGGCACGCCGCATTTTATCAACACATTTCAGATCTACATGCATATGAAAATTAACTAAGAATCCAAGTAAGGCTTATAGAGATGGCAGATGGGAAACATTGAAACACTACCCTTTGCCTTTGACTGTTATATGCATTACCATTTGCATTTACTCCGCGCTTAGTTCTCATTATTTCCTTCCCATACCATTTCGACTGCCTGAAGCTTAAAAGCTCCGCCTACTCTACTAATAAACACCTAACGACCAGTTGGCCAACTTTGCTATGTAAGGCCATGCTTCATTAGATATCAAATAGAACTGAAATAAGAATGTAAGATCAACCAAGTTCTTTCTCCACCAAATGAATCAAGTCAATCAACCATTTTTTTCTCCTAATTCTTCCATCTGTCTTACTACCTGGTCTGCATTTGCCTATCAGAATTCTTAATGTGACAGCAAAACCAAGATTGTATTTTCCAACATGTAGATTGAGACTTAAAAAAACGAAGCAGCGTGTCGCATACAAGTATGCTTGAGAAGAGCACAGGGGTATTAGTACATTCCCTTCCTTTTGCTTGGCTGACAACAGCTCAACAATTACAAGAGTTGTCACAAATAAGTGACACAAAACATATTATCTACAGCAATTACCATCAGATTATAACGGAGAGATAACAATTTACAAACAGTAACAATCATGATCTTTGAAGTTTAAAAGCTATCCACCTATTGTAGGTAAACCAAAACAATCCAGATACTCATCAATGACAGATTTTGCAAATTCAAGTGCCCAACTGTAACCAATCTGACACTTAGTATAAGCATGTTAGTTTTTGCCTAGAATGAGATAATACAATCGCAACAACAACAATGATGCCAAAGCCTTAAATCCAAAGAGAAGGGGGGTTGGCTCCACTTTCCACAGAGATCCTCCTCTATTCACTACTATCTAGCAATAATGTTCATTGCTCTAGCAAGCCCATTTCCAAAATTTTGCGTTTTCATGAGCATGTTGTTGACAATTGAACAGTGTAAAAGCATCAAAGCATGTTGGTAAACGGACTAATGGTAGGTGCATGGAATCAGATAATACCTGTACAAAATTACATGTGAAAACCATCACCAATATTCAGCTGCATAAAAGAACTTTAAGCATCTAGTAAATGACTGAACAAAGCTTTTCTCTGAGGTGCACTGCTGTAATGAATCAACAAAATATCAATTGCCTGATTCAAAATTCGGCTCCATAGCGATCAGTCAACCATTTGACCATCTGGCATGACCCAGTAAAAAAGATATAGTCAAGTTTCCAATAAAGACCACTGCTGCAGAAAATTATCAACATTTAAGTTGAGTGACTTACCTGCTTTGGCAAAATTAACTTACAGAAGCCCAAGAGCTTTTAGCTGCTGCACATGCTCAGTTGGGAGAGGAGGGGGAGTCCACTCAGATCCCGACATCTCTCCATCAACATCCTCAACAACATATTCCTGGAAAGCAACGAAAATAAATTCATGACAATGTTCAAAATTTTGTTTGAGGGGCACACAGATCATTATTTTCTCAAACCAGGGGCAAAAAAGGCTTTGTTGAGTCCTGTGGAACAGGGCAATATAAGCCCACCTTTTTTCCTTTTTAGCTTCAAGTGAGAAGATGTTTTAGGCATGAAACCCAAGGGGCTGCAGGAACCATTGTCGCTATTCAGTACTGTTAATGAAAATGTCATGGAACTTATTCTTCACTAATATTCCATTATGATACAAGTATACATCATAGTTTCAGATCATCTTGCTTGTAGCTAGCAAAGAAAAAGGTCAAGAAAAGTAAGAGGAAGTGGAAGCAAAGAGAAAGGAAAAGATATTGTAAGGAAGGAATAAGAAAAGTGCCAATTATTTTGAGGAAATCCAATATAAAAAAAACGTGCAAAGTTTTGTTGGTGGGAGTAATCAACTATTTTTTAGACGGAGATGCAATTAGTCGTGTCACCTGCTTCTGAAAACAATGGTTCAGTTATAATTTATTCCTTATAAATAAAGACATGAAGATGTTACCTTTGTTAGCATTCTTTTAGCAAGAATGTGATAATGTCGTTGCCAAATTCGTTGACCAACCATAGTAGCCACGAGTACACTGTAGAATATTCCTATCACTGTGAACAATCCCAGTACAATCAGAGCTACAACAAACAATAATGGTAACCCGGCATCTCCAGCACCTCCCAAACAACTCCCACATTCACCAGCAGTACCAGCACAGCCTTCAAAGCAATCAGCCCACATACAATAGGCGCCAGGATAGCGGCAGTCTGTGCATAATCTACATGAACGAAAAAGAAATTAAATAAGAGATCAACAAAGAAATTACACCTTATTCAACGATTAAACACCCTACACAATTTGCGATTCGCCTAAAATGGGACAAAAATAAACCAAAACCGACCATAATTCACTTATCATAGTTCGCAGTTCGCTGGCAGTTTAGAGAACTAGGTAACACTGCCCTACACAAGTCTGGAAAAGAACTCCGGACTGGACTTGCACATTTTCGCATCACATCTAGATATTAAATAATTGAAGATGCATAATGTAAACATCAAAACTAGTTGTTCCCTCAAAAAAACTTAAATTTGCATTGTGGTTAAATTAAATAACATCAAAATAGCTGGTTTCGCGTCACACCATCAAGTAATCAAGTGTGACAAATTTCCTAAAAGCTGTGATCCTTTTTTCCTACGTTCTCAACTTCATAAGAATATTCATATCCAAAAACAAAAAAAGTACAGCTGTTGAATATAGAAAACATGGAACTAGCTCCTACTATAGCTTACACTCCAATCGTTAAAAAAATTGTTGGCTTGTTGTGGTCAAGAGCCAAAATCGACAATAGCTAGAATGTACATTGAGGCACTACTACTTTAGCACAAATTTACTACAGCTTGATCAACAAAATCAAAATCTTTAACAAAATGAAGACAGATCTTACGGCCTCTGTATGTTTTTGTTGTTCTCATTTGGTATCAGGCACAAGATTAATAAAACTAGGAGAGGATATAATCAAGTGAAGGGAGTAAAAAACAATAATTATGGAGGGGTAGGACAGAAGAAAAGCAGATTAAAGGAGGGATGATACAAAAAACTTTTTTTGGCCACATACAGAAAGATTTAAATTTTAAAGGAGGAACAAGAAACACATAATCAATCAATTAATTAATCAGAGCCTTAATCCCAAAAATTGGGGAATAATACTACGGAATGAATGGTGCAACAAGAATAAATAAGAAAAACAATATACCCAGGATGGCAGCAACAAAGACAAAGCTCTCGACAAGGTTGTGCCAGATCACTCCGCACTCTTCTGTCATAACAAGTTATGAAACAGCCCGACAAACCAAGCAAGGCAAAAAATAAAAGTGCACCTGAAAATTTACCAATGGCAGATATGATAAACATAAAATGCTGTTGTATTATAGAGCAGTAAGAGAAATGTAAATATCAAATAACAAGACTCCAAGATTAAAAAAAAAAACTTGTTTCATCATTTTTGATTGGTTAATTCCATAGGAAACAGAAACAAGACTTTCATGGTGGAATGGTTGACAGAGTTTTTTATCCAGGAGATCTAACTCCATCCACTCATTTTCTACATGGTTACAAGTGCTACTGCTTCAAATTGTTTAGCATATTCTGAGCTCTCTAAATAAATTTCGTTTTCCAGTTTTCTTAAGGAATAGCATAATCCCACAAATGAACATGCCCTTAGGTTTATTCTTTATTTTAATGAAGTTCAAAGAACCCTTGTTTAGGGGAGATGGTCCTCTGATGGTTAAACCTTAGATTTATTTGAATAGGTAAGTGAAGCTTATTTTATACAGTCGACACTCGACAAGCAATGGAAATAGGCTAAACACTCTAACCAGAACCAGATTTCTTTCATTAGTGAACGTGTTTTAGAGCTGAGTCAATTTGCATTTCATCTGTGCAGTTAACCAATCAAAAACCATTTCGTCCAATTAGTTAACTTAGATAGGTTAATATCAACTCAGATGCAGTGTTCCACCAAAGACGCAAATTTTTGTAGTAATTTTAATTTGTCATGTTTCAATTATCTCACCAACAATCCTTTAATGAACAGATTGGAAAAGTTTCCAGAGATCACATGCTTATGATGTCTCTATCATCTACCTTCAGACCAAACAGATTAATCATACATTAATTAGCTTACAAGACCAACAAAGATAATATGCATGCGTACCGCACTGATGCCGCATTCATATTCGGTTAACACAATAGTTTTTTCAAATTTGATTTCCAGAGCAAAATTTGACTTCTTGGACTAAAAATTCCTATGATATCAGAGCTTTACTGCTTATATAGAAAATTTTGACATGTTTAGTAAATCCCCAGGTAATGCTGAAACCAAAACTCATGCCAATTCAAACACTAAGTTATACGAAGTATATATCAGCAAAGAATGTTAAACCTCGGACTAGATTGTATGTGATTCCAGAAATTTACCACATATGTAGTAAAAACTGATATGTTTAGCAAATCCCCAGTAATGCTGAAGCCAAAATCCTTGATAGCTGTCAACCATATAGACTAGATATGCCAGTGAGGTAATTACCTGGATACAACCATAAGATATAAGTAGCATATATTTTGATGACTGAAATTAGAAAGAAGAATAGAGGCACTAAGAAGACTACTCACAAGCTGAACAGCTAAAAATATAAACAATATATCTCTCGTCACGAAAAAACGGAATTTCAAAGTTCGCCATTTACGGTCAGCAAGAGCATGAACCCTTAAATAATATGGAGCTTTGCAAGTAGTGCAATGGGCAAAAGCAAAGCCTTCCTGAAATCAGAAAATGCAAAACAAATCAGAAGAGACAGATCCAAATAATCATGAGATAAGTAGATAACAAGTCCTCTACAATCCTGGATTCAACTCAGGATCTTATGTAGGTATACAAAAACAATTTCACTAGATCAATAGATAAACAATCCCTTAAATATCAGTTACATAGAAAAACAAAAACAGGTGCAATTTGGGGTCAAGAAATAAGTAGATCAGGGTTAAATCTGATAAATCAAATAAAACCTTCATATTATGCTAATTTTGTTCTTCAAATAACATATAATCATCATACATTTGCTCATTTTAGTACTATTTGCTTTATATTTTGATTTTTCCCTCCTAAGATCTCCATTGGTTTCTACGATTTTGCTTGAAATATAGCATGTCAACAAGTACCATGGCCTGACCATGACATGTAATGAAGGGAATGGGTAGGTTGTAACAGCAATACTGACTCCCCTCCTACTACATCAGTTCAAGCATTTAATTTCAACACTATTTTCTTTCAGTTTAATCTATAGATTATGGCTCTCAATTCTTCAACTATTTGTTTTGCTAATTGAAATATGAGTGAGACCAATGAGTATGGTTTAAATAAGGGTAATGCTGAACCCTGATCATGATTGATGTTCAATTATTTTCGCTTTTTTTGTCAACAACTACCTAGTACCTACATGTTGCCTTTTTTGTGAAAAACTACCAAGGTTCTAATTCAATTTACACAACTACTTGTTTCATTTTTTGTCTAACACTACCAACTAACGCTTTCCATCCAAAATGGACGTTAGTGGGTCCCATCCTTTGCGTTTTCCTCCAATACTCTTACAAAAATTACAAATATGCCACTCATTCTAGTCTACCAATGAACCTTCTTCTTCACTAAGATGGAGATTTGTTTTTAATCACATGGCAATAATCTCCTCCCTCTCCACCTTAACTACCCTCTTCCGCCTCCATCTCACCCTCACCTTTTTCCTCCTTACCACCACTTCCACCGTCAATCCTTCCGCACAACCCCGTCCCCCAGCAATGTCTTCCTCCTCAACCACTAATCCATCCTCCATATCCAACCCCTACAATGATCACCATCACTCTTCTCTCTCGATCATGATAATGGCGCCCTAGAAATCTTTTCCTCCGTCATAGCTGCCGCAATCGTGAACCCAAATTTGGGCCGCGGGTTTGGCACAATATTATATAATCAAAAGCATCTATACTAGCATTAGTGCTTCCCCTATAAATAATCCTAATTAAGAGCCATCCCTGGTTGACAACACTTAGATAATCACTTTCAACAATATACTACAAGTGCAGCATGACATTAAAGAGCTAATCTCAGTCCCAACACCACCGCTTTAGCCTTAACAATGAGAGCATCTGGTTGGCTATTAACCTATACCACATCCGCTCTAATTACCTCTCTCTTTTAATGAAGAATAACTTTCTAATTCCTTAATTTATCATTTTAATTCAATCCCATGATTAATTAATTATACTGATCGAAAATGGAGGGATCAAATAAATCCACTCAAATGTCCAATTTTCTTCATAAATTCATCTTCTGTTTCTAATCATATGTTATCAATTTTTCGCAAACAAATCATCAAAATTCATATCAGCGATAGAGTTTATGCAGTTTGTTAGATTTGGGTTTATGTATATCAAGATTAAATTAAATTTTTTTGGCTTAATTGAGAAATAGGATATAAATTGTAATCGGGAATTGATTAGAGTAAATGGCAGAGTTGAATGAAGGGGTGAGAAGGAGGAGGATGGGAACAATAATTTGTGGGACCCATTAACGACCATTTTGGATGGAAATCGTTAGTTGGTAGTTTAGACAAAAAAAATTGAAACAAGTAGGTAGTTGTGTAAATTAAACTAGAACCTAGGTAGTTATTCACAAAAACAGGTAATATGTAGGTAGTCATTGACGTTTGATAGAACCGGTATTATTTTCCAAACCCTGATTTGATAAGATTATATTGCCATACTGCTTATTGAATTATGCTATATTGTCAGCAATTTCTTATTTATTAACAGAAGTTAGACTGTTACATAGATGGCTGTGTTGATATGATAAGAACATGACTGTGAAAACAAGTAGGTTTAATTGTTAAGAGTTTAGGATACCGAGTTTAAAGTCCTTAATTTCACAGATTCCATATAAGCATGCTTGTTTGTAAATTGAGGAAGTCATTTATACTTGGAAAGGTTTTTGTAGTATCTAGAGGATCTCTTCCCCAAGTGTTATAATCATGTAGCTTATAGTAAGGAATGTACTGATCATGCTAGTAGGGGAAATGGCAAAAATGATGTTCATGGCATAATGCAGAATTAACATCAAACATACATGTTACATTACTCAGTGAGTCAGTATATACAAGCCTACAAGGACCATAAAGACAAAGAGGCGCCAAAGCTGAAGTTCAATACAAAAACATAATTAAAGTTCACAAAGGTAAGTCAAAGTGCCAAGAAATACCTTCATAGCACGCCATTGATCCAAACATTCTCTGTGCACATATTTTGAAGTGCCCTTACACTTGCACGGAGCAATAAAATCTCGGCCTGTAAAATTTGCAACATTTCAGCTCAAATACACAATTCACCCCAAATTTCGGTTCGATTCAAATGAAGTAAAACCAGATGCAGAAGCTACAAAAATCAACATTGTGCAGTAGCTTCTAGTAATCTGATAGAACAAAACAAACTCCTTATCAAAAGGCTGAGTACAGTCAGAACTTTCCCGGGAGAACCTTGTGCACTGGATATGGACCTTTTGTTTCTCAAAATCGTAGTCAATTCGAAAAGAATGGAAGATCATTGGTAATATCTCGAATTCTTAATGCATACAATTGACCTAAATAGGCTAAATTAAACATTTTCCAGAATAATCAAACGGCAGCAACACGCAATGTGACTAAACAACAATTCATCAATCAACAAACACAAACAAACAATAATTTCCACAAATCAACAAAATTGAAATGTAACAAGTGATTAATTAACGCAAAAACAACAAAAATCATCAATTCGAAGAAAATTCAACGGCAAAAAAAAAAATACAAAATTACAGTTGACTAAAACGATATTGTGAAAGTAGAAACCCTAAAAAGGAAGGGAAGATGAAATATACCATCAGATTCAAGACAAATACGGCATTGAATTTGTTCAGAAGGACCAGCTTCAAGATCGATCTCAGAAGTTGTAACCATGAGAGGTGGCGGTGACATTGTAATTAGAGGAGTCGCATCTTCAAGGTTGTTGCCCGCCATTATCGAGCTTTTCGTCGTTATCTATCTATCCAGCGATTTCGGGTCGTGTGATTAAACGAAGAATTGGGTGCAGTTCAGTTCAATTCAATTTCATTTGAATTTGAATAGTTGTGAATTTATTTGTGTGAGTTACGAGTGTAGGAAATGTAATAGTGTGTGTGATTTTTGGATGAGTGGTTTGCGATTTTGTGTGTGTTTTTGCTAACCCAAGGGTTGGTGGAATGCGATGCCCGCCCAAACCCATTCACCTACTCTTTGCCCTCTTGGTCAACCAATTCCCTGTATTCCTAGATTCCAATGTCACTATGTTTCATAATGCTTTATTTAATGACAAATTAATTAAAGTTATAGAAAATGTTTGATAAGTATATCTTAACTTGACTTGTAGTCTACTACTCACTACGGTTTGCCACAATTTCATTGCATTTTTTTATAAATATACAGCTAATTACTCTATTAATATTTAAAAATAGCTAAAACAAACTTGTGAAAGCGTAACTCAATCGGATTATGGGTTTGAATCGTGTAAGCAAAAAGGTTATTTTTTAAAGTGGTTGATATAATGGTGAAGACATACAAAACTTCTTCTATGGAAATATAATGTAATGTAGCTATGCTTTTAATCTACCCCTAGTTATTGTGTGGAGGTTTAATTTACATTTCGCATTGTAATAGTATAGTTTGTATGAAAACTCCAGTTTTTAAGTCCCATATAAATTTATTTTAAACAATTTATAATATAGTGGTATTGTTTTGCAATCAGTTATTAGTTTTGGTTGGTTGAGTTGTTCACTTAGGATTTAGGTTCTTTGATGAGCTATTGAGTATTTTTTTAATTATTATTTGGTTTTAAATTGGCAATTTAAGTAAATTGTCTAGAAAATTTCGTGAAATCAATTGCACTTATTAGATTATTTGTGAACCAAAAAGCCAACAAAAAAGACTACACAAAATTTTGATTCTCTCTAAAAGTCGAAATATTTTGGCTAGCTACAATAATGTCATTTACCAAAGTTGTTGGCTAACTACTCCAAACGGTCAAAAGTCAATTAAAAAAAAAGTCATTTATTAGTCATGGACCATTACCTTATTTCGTATTAATTTCACTATATAGCAATAATAGCATCATCCAAACAACACAGGTTTACAATAACACCATTTATATGTACACAATGTTGCAAGAGTACATGACAATAACCTCGGGAGTTAACCAAAATGATTGTCTTAAGAGCTTTTGTTTCATCACTCGCCCTCTTCAATAACAAACATAGTTTTCTTAACCCACCTTTATTGAGATGAGGTCTCTACCTCCTTGCTCTACGCCTCCACTACATATACTCCGTATTCTACTTGTAAATCACCTAATTATAGGCCAATATGCAGTATGGAAAACTTTGGGTGTTAAAATTTTAAAGTTTTCGGATCATTGATAGATACTCGTACTATGGATTACCAGACGCTAGTAATTAGTTGGAGATGCGTGTTGTCATTTTGAAATAAATATGACAGTTACGTAGTAATAAACTAATTTAGTTTGTCTATAAATATTAACAAACTTCTGGTAAGACCGTCTTACGGGAAGACTATCAATTATTTGTGAATTTTTTGTAACTATTGGGTTCATTACGCACGGGAAGACTATCAACTATTTGTGATTTTTCTGTAACTATTGGATTTATTTATCTGATTGATATATTTTTTAAACTAACCATCTAATGGGCTTACCAAATAAGATCGTTTTATATAAATATAAGAGTGAGTAAACTCCCTTGTTTAGGGTAATTCCATTGATCGACCATATATAGAGAGTTACAAAGGTTTGGAATCGTAATCTCCGAAATATTATCTTTACCAAAAAAAAGAAAAAATAGCCTGCTTATTCTCTATCAATGAATAATAAATACTTGTTAATATTATAAAAAAATAAATATTTGAAATGCTAAATTTTGGGTCGACCAACCAACCAACCAAACACTATATCCAAATCGAATAATTCAACTCAAATTGTTTTTTGATCAAATAGTTTTGCTCAACTTAGTTGAAATGAACACTCCACGTACATGGAAAATTCTTATGAATTTATTATACATGACTTGATGGTTCGTTAAGTCGTAGCTTAACCAAATCTATTTTGATTTAAGGTTGGAGTGATATTTAATTATGAGTTTGCAAGGAGAATCTAAAGCCTCAATCTATTGACACTTGGAGAGAAAAAATAAAGAATCCGTACAACTTTAAGTTAGAATGCATGATCTAAATCAACCAATTAGCTAGGATATTATTTATTTATTTATTTATTTTGAAGAATTAAATATAATTAGTATGGATCATCAAAATATACTAAGATTACTTGACCGTTCTAATATGCCTCAGCTCGAAAAAGCTTGTCAATCTCCAAAAAAGAGGTAGCATACTAGCATGGGCGTACTTATTATATTTATATGAAGCTAAGCAAATGGAAATTAATATTAGTGGGTTGAGTCTGAGTGGCATTATTCTCTTGAACAACTTTAGTTTGTTCACAAATCACTTTCATTTGCTATAGCAAAAACTTGATTCTCAAGACACAATAAAACACAACTTCAAAAAATATTGTAGAAATATATCGAGTGTAAATTAAATTAGCATACTATGTATCATGCTTTAACGTACTTGAAAATATTACTAGTAATAGTTCCCCTTCACTCTTAATATATGAATACATATGTAGTACTCCGTATAAAGTATAACTTCCTTCATAAGAGTGGACAGCTATATATGTTCTCAATTTTTAAATAACTTTATAACACTCGTTGTACACCAATCTAGTGAAAATCTTATAAAATTTCTAATTGTCAAACCACTCTTGAGCACGATTCGAATCAAACTAATGGCAGCAGTACTATGAAAGAAACAGTAAAAGAATATAGCTAGGAATTAAAAAGGCAGCAAATTTAACAAATAAACGACAACCTAATAAAGGAAAACTGTACTAATGTTCTTCTTTCGTTTCCTCAACTAATGGAATGAAAGGAAAAACCTCTCGAAGTAAAATGACTCCTCGTAGCTTTCAATTCACAAACTATGAATCAATTGAGTTGTGAAAGCAGTAATTCTTTAAGTAGTGCATGCTGATTCACTGATAATTTATCAGAAAGCATAATATAAAAAAATTAATAAAAACTAAATTAAATAACCCCACCAATAAGCAATACCCACATAAAAAAAAAAAAAAAAATATATATATATATATATATATTT
>PYUH01000164.1:2512255-2555516 GCA_016808085.1 Suaeda aralocaspica
CCAGAGCGGGAGGGGATAATCCGCGGGCACCTAAGGCGAGCGGGGGCCGACACATGGGGCGGGCCAAGGGGGCGGAAGGGGGCCATGCCTAGGGACCCAGGCGGCTCTTCGGCGGGCGCACAGGGATTAGTTACGTAAGGCGGATGACATCAATGACTTGTTGATTGTCAAGGGTTCACTTGTGGCCCAAGTACCTATTGACGCTCACCATATGGAAACAAGAAATGTCAAATTTTGAGGAAAAAAATGACTACATAACCATCAACGATATGTCTTTGTTGTACCTAAAAATTCTACAGAATCATAACCGCCAACACCATGTCTAACTACATTGACATAACAGTCATTTTAATCCGATTTGTCCATGACAATGAAATATGCATCACCTTTAACAATTCTGACGACGAGACCTCCAATCCATGGAAAAAGCGCTCGGGTGGATGTTTTCCACATCCAGACATTAGATAGATACGTCAGCCTTTTCTGCACCTGCTTTTAAACTGAAGATCGAAATAGTGTTCATGCCGCTATCTACACGCATCCGAAGTTCCACATCGTTTGTGTATTCAAGGATTTTCTTGTTCACAAAACTGTTTATTCTGCTCTTCAACCCATGTCCTACTCCATTTCATGCAACAATCCTACAACGAATATGTGAAAGCACAAATTTTATGTTTCAGTAGGCAGGAAAGATATGGAGCATACTGTATATCTAATAATTAACAAAGTAGAGACCGGATGAATAGTCAGGGTCGATGCTTGAGCACAAAGTCACTATTAGTCACAATTTCCCACAAATGGGGATACAAATGAAATCTAGGTAGCATTTCAGTCCAAATACCTCTCAACTTAATCTGTCACCATCTATTTCATCTCTCCAAGCTTCAGCCTTATGTACTAAAAGGAAAGGAACTAATTATATGGTTGTATATAGCCAATATAGTATATGATAACACAGTAAAATGAATTTTTTAAAATGAAATGGTTTTTACTCTGCACTCTCAGAGGCTACAAAAATCTACGTGTAGATTGTTTCTCTTGAACATGGCTCTTTGAATCACTCTTCCTCCACATTTTCACTAAATATGAGTGTGTTTCTAACCAAGAACAATTAGCATATATTTGGATATAATGCCATAGATATTGGAAGACAACCTGAATTTACAGTCGAAGTAAAGGAAGATCTATCTACCCCACCACCACCACCACCACCAATAACCCCTGTAGAACCAAAGTGATAAGATCTCCATCACACATGTTATATGCATCAATGAGAAATCATTTTTCAGTCAAGCAAACAGGGGCAACAAAAAAAACTTAACACACCTGTTGTCTAACTCGTTCAAGTTCTTGCTCCATTTGCATCAATTTTGATCTACCAACTCTAGTTGCTGAATATAGGCTGCAGAAAGTTCAAGGTACAGTTAATCAGCATAAAAACGGGACTGCAGCTCATGTCATAACAACTACACGGTTCTTTTTGCACTTTTTCCGCAGCGACTTTTGCGAGCAGCCTCTCGGATTTTGGGCAAGACGTCTTTGCACCTTCAAAAAACAGACAAGCAGATACACTTTCAGAAATAAAAAATAAAATAAAAATTTTGAAGAATCTGTAGAGCATCATTGTGGACACTTTTTTGATGGGGAAAGCAATGATGCAAATGAGCATATCTACTCCTCAAGGTTACATTGCATAAAACAATTTAACATTCACCATTCCACAAAAGGTGGGGATTACTCTCATACCAGCATTTGGGGGCAACTGCTTTTTTTGTCCTTAGATTGAAATAGGCTACATTGTATTGAGAAAGTCAGCCCCTAGCTTACAGACTAGTGAATTTCCTTTTTAAACACTTGGCCCTTGCAATGGAAGATGACTCTTAGTTTCTTAGACATAGTAAATGAACGTGTAGGAATTCGTTAAACTTGTTATTGATGAGATAAAGAGGATTCAGAAAGCTAACACTCTTCCAGACCAATAAGAAATTAAAACCAACACCATACAAAGATAATCAGTTATCTTTACCTTTTCAGGAGGTTTGATGCTTCCTGGTCATATCTGTTGTGAAGGTCCCTGTCCTCCATGCGATGAAGTGCTTCTACTACATTTTCGAAATTAAGAAACAAAGATTATTGAAGTGTGAAGAAACATTAATTGACTAGGTTCTAACTTCTAAGAAAAAGCAAATATAATGCATAATACTGATTAATTGTACAGGTTGTCTAGTCCTCTCGTTTATTTCTAACAACAGTAGAAGGAGCCACATTCGGATATCCATCATCTCTGAAACTGTCCATCCACGAACTAATCTGGTGGATAGATGGTCTCGACATGTTCAGTCTTCTCGACATAAAATTGGGTGGATGGCGTATTCATATTGTCTTTTGAAAAAATTAACAATCAACTTCAAGAGCTACTACTCAACTTCATGCATCAACTAGATGAAAACATTATCTGAAATGCAAGACTTACATCAGCTTAAGAAAAATTAGAGAACAATAGAGTACAAATTACAAAGGATTGATCATAACAGCAAGTAGACTTAACGCAAAGTTATCACCACACAAGCACATTAGTCATGTATGGAATAATTCCCACCACAAACATACGTCTTTGATTCTGGAGCAGAGAGACATGTTGCAAAGCCAATAAACAAGAAATTTAACAACACAAGTCTAGCCTATAGCTTAACATGTTAACACAGTCAATTGTCATCATGTTTCCTTGAACAAGGGAGGTCCCAATAATGAAACAACAACACCAGTCGACATTAAAAAGCCTTACCCAAAAGACTTACCATAATTTAGGTGGCCGAATTCTTAGATATCAGCTTCACTGACTGCTCATTTGGTAAGCGTCATATATGTGTTATGGGCAATGAATGTGAATTTCAATGTCAGTGCCTGTCCACCTCAAATAACCCTCTTCTTTGTAATTTTACAACTTGAAGGTGATCAATATGCTTGGATTGGTAATGGAAGTAAATAATATGAGAAAGCATATGCTTGGGACGATGGTATGATACTTCCGTATCATGACATTAACACAAGACTTTACTCAAGGAATTTCCCATCAATGTTCAATCCATTACAATTGAATGCTACCTTCACACTTAATGATAGCTAATCATTGAAGTCCATGCATCTTCGACAACTTTGACCAACGTTTAATTTGTACAAGATGCATCTATATCTATTATACAACACACACAAATTGTGCATTATCACTTGAACACTACAATATATGACATATACTTCAAAATATACAATTGTCATTTAATTTGATAATTACCAACTAAATACATCAATGGAATCCCATTAAATCGGACATCGATCAAATTATATTCCTACTGCCTTAGTCAATGAAGCTCATGTTTGCATAAATCTCTATACACCATAAAAAAGTTAATCAAACATAAGCCTTTCCACTACATAAAATCAAAATATACTACGTATAGTTGTTCATCAATATATATTTCATATATGGAGTATACATATGCAATCAAACTAAAAAGTGATCATCAATCATCAGCTTGTTTGACATCAATGATCAACTTGACTATCAAATATCACTGGTTTAAATCGATGTTAGTTACTAATTGTTTTTAAAGAAATTTCACATATACTTCTACTATATCATCCAATCTACTACAACTATATACACGACCACAAAGAACACGACCGCAACTACAACCAGTCGACCAGGACCATGACCGCGAACATATGGGTGAGGATAACATGTACACAAACCTTAGCTACCTCAACTAACGGATATATTATTTTCGCACAAAAAATTCATCATTTCAATTAATAAAATAAAATATTGTTAAAAAAAAGCTAAAAAAAGGCAACGAAATTTATACAGCTCAAATAGCACCACTTCTAATTGTAGTTACAAAATAAAGGTACAAAACAAAGTCTAGCTAAAATACATATCAAATCCACGAAATAAAAGGATTTTATTTTAGTACAAAAGCAAATCTCCCCCAAAATAAAAATCAACATAATACATGTATAGCTAATTAACAAAAGATGATGATATATTCAAATAAAACAAGAAAAATAAATACCTAAAGTTGAAAAATCATCTAATGAAGTTGAATGAAAAGGAAGAAATTGAATGAATAGTTGAAATAATGCGGGAGAATCTGAAGAAGAAGCCCAAAAATAGAGATTCCATTTTATTTGTTATTGTTTTATTTTTCAAGTGACAATTGAAAGGAATTTATATGGGAGAACGCAAGTGTAGCTTAAAAGAATACCTATTCAATTAAAAATTATGTTTTTTTTATTATTATTTTTAAAATTTTCAGGTTTTAAATTACAATTGGATTTGAATAATTAAGAAAAAAGAGTTTGTCGTAAACGAAAAATAGCAAATAGGTGGGAGTTATGATGTAATTGGGTGAGTAGTGTATAATATATATAATGTTTAAGAAAAAATTTTAATTTTCCATTTAAGTGGACTGTTGTGAGTTTATCGCTTGCATACAGTTTTGATATGGTGATAGCAGAATAACGTCCTTTCTCTCTCTGTCCATTTTGCTGTTGTTTGTCATGAGAATGTCTCTCACTTTCTTTTTTTTTTTTATTCATTATGTCCTTCCATATTAGCGTAAACACTGTCTTATCTCTAGGGTTTATTTCGTATAATGAGAGTTAAATAAAGAAGGAGGGATGTTTACCTTTAATTGAAAATAATTGAATTGAAATTTTTTTTTTTTTTCGTTTTTTTTATAATGAATGATTTGTTATTAACGATTCTGATTATTATTTTTATCTTTAGGATATAATAATTTTTTTGGATACTAATAATTTGTATATCCACTAGTAATTAAAACAAAAAATTGTTATTGGTAGTATTTTGTTTAGAAATAAAACCAACAAATTTATAATGTTATGTGATGGTAGATATTATGTAGTATATATATTTTCCATGAATGAATTTTATGTATATTTTTTTGTTCATTCCTAAATGATAGTTCATAATTTTTTTTTTGTGTGGAAAATTGCAAACTAATATATACTTATATATATATAATAAACACACTAATAAATTATGAATAAAATAATAAATATAATATGACAAATAATCAATAAAATAATATGGAAAAATAAATTAGCAAATATAGAATCCTGTTTTGAATGTAACTGAACTGATTGAGACTGAACTACTTAACGTAATGGATTTAAGCTGAAGTAAACAGGCCTGCATACGAACATTGAGTTAGCTATTCAATGATTTTTGAGTTAGAATGTTCAGATGCTTCTTACGACTATAAAAAAAACATCAGTTTAACAACAAGTTTAAGTATACCAATATTAATCAACATCAATCAGCATATGACGGTTTAATTCGATGTATAATACACATCTACATGCCAGATTAGATATACTTTTAGTGCATACATTCTTATTTTTACCATTGATCGGGTCATATTCACATGATGGTAATCAATTGTCCTAGCATAGCCTTAACCGATAATCATAACTTTCGATTGCAAAGTCATATAAAAAAAAATATCAAATAACTATGTGTGTTCTGGATCGACACAGCGAGCGATTGGTGGGTAAGCAGACAAAGCGAGCTAAGTTTCACCAGGAAGTAAAACCAATACAGAGTCCAAGTAAGAGTGAAGCCGATAATGTAAGGCAACGGCCCCTTTAAGGTATTGGGACAGTGTAGAGAAAAAATTACCTGGTAGATACGCGACATCTAACAGGGTGCGCACCCCCGGAAGTAAATGGGTCAATGTGGTGATAATAATGGTGAAGGGGGGACTCTGAATTTCGACCGTGGGGGCAAACCTGGTCGGGCGAGCCCGATAAACCGTCCCACAACTCGAAATCGGAACATGGCCGGGAAGGACCGCCGAAAGATACATTGTGGTGTATATAGGTCAGAAATGGGGAAAAAAAACGTGGACGGGGGGTGAACCGGTACCAATACCGTAGAGGAAATCACTCAAACAACCACGTACCTGAAACGCTCACCTCGACAGCGTGGCCTAATCACACTGGACAAAGAGAATGACTGAGATCCATTAAAGTTGACACATAGGGGGGGCATGGTAAGAACAGAAGAAGAAAAGCGCCCACACACCAAAAACCAACATTAAGAAGAGCCAGAGGAGGGGAGAGACGGGCGAACGACCCAGGCGTAGGTAGGCTGGCCCTTAAGGGCAACGGGGACAAAGTGTTGAGGTGGGTGTGTGAGTCGGGAAGCTAATCGGCGGGGTTACGGGCCGATGGATTGAGACAAAAGACTAATATGAGGGGGTGTGTGGAAGGAGCAAAGGGTGGGGACGGTGAAAGGCCTAATAGTAGGGATTTAGAGTGGAGAGAAAAGGGCTGGTGAAAACGGCTGTAGGGACGGAAGACAGAACTAATACCACACACCATATAGATGGAAACACCGGAGGGAGGGAGTCAACATATTTAATGCCATCGCTAGCACCCTAGGAAAAGGAGAGTCGAGGCAGGATGCAGGAGCACTACCGCCAAGACATGGGTAGAGGAACCCACGCGATCGGGGAGGGTGTCAAGTAATCGTGATAAAGGTAACGTACTTCTTGGCGGGTTGATTGGACGTGGACTCACGGGGACTTGTTTTGAGCGTAGGTGTGTGGTACAAGGGAGTAGAGGCGAGGACTGATATAGCAGTCATATGTGGGGGGTGGAAGAGAACTGATAATCGGAGATTGTACTGACATTCTTCAACTACATGGTCAGGGTGTAAGACGGACGTCTAACTGCATTTCGAGATTGAGGCTAGACTAGAGTGATATCTGACGTGTTTGAAATAAAAGAGGGAAGGGGGACAGGATGTGATGGTAGTCTATAAGTAACAAATGTGAACGCAGGGACGTACGACGGACTGAACATTCAATGATGATAATGGATATCTGAACCAAGGTGTGTTTAAGGAATAGTATAGAGCGAATATACGAGCAGGAGATAATCTAAAGGACGGTAAGGGGAAGCTATAGGAGGACAAGAAGAAGCGGGGGAAAGGATGGATAATGAACCTTGTTGTTTAATTTTCATCAAAATTAAGTTTTAGTGGGCATCGGCCAAGCACGAGGATAAAAAAGTAAGGGATGGGTGCTCATAACAAGGGTGTAAACGGTAGGAGTAGGTTTCGGCGGAGGGAGGGATATGTGTCAGGATATCGGGACACGAGAAGTTTTAGTCTATAACAGTTAGTAAAAAGGGGTAAACAGGTGATTTGAAGGAGGAGGTGCCTGAGTTCATCAAGACTGTTCCAATAAGCTACAGGATTAGAGTTACACATTAGCTGGTGTAGTGGCGTTTTTTTGTCAGTAAGATGGAGAGTATAGTTTGGTGTATATTAGATGAACTTTAATTCAAAAAGTGTATGTAGGAGTAAAATACGAAGTTTAACATAATACCCTAATATTGATTTCGGATTGGTTTGATAGTGTCACCATACATCTCTATGTTGTGGATCCTCACCCTAAATATTTTGTGGCGCTTTGGATTTGAGGTTTATTGAGAAACATTGAATAGTATCTTGGGTGTGTGCTAGTATTGCTCTATATATTGGCGCACAAGATTGCAAGACACAGATGATGTGGGGTCATCAACTCATCACCTACATATTGTATCAACTTGGCTAAAATTACTAATGGCACATATGTGATAGCATGCATGATTTACCATTAAATTATTCACCCCAAAATGAATGTCTCTTATATCATAGAATGCACCTACTTCTTTAATTAATCGGAAATGTGTTGCTACACTATAAGTATGGGCTATTATGTAGGTGCACTATAGTAGTATTATCCTAAAAATAGTATTGTTATGATACAATCATATTTCTCTTTTAGATCGAAACAACAATATAATTAGAATAGAAGTACATATAGCTCGGTGGGAAAAAAACGTATATGCCCACATTATAAGGTTTTTTTTATGTAACTAACTTAACACAAGAAATTTCCTATTATATTAGAAGCGATCAGAAAGTCCGTCATAGCACCAAATTTCTTTGAGTACGTACCTACGTACCAGCAATAATGGCATGAGGTGAAAGTCACAGCATCACTGATTTTTAGTAAAAGTTTAATAATGGATGATAGCACGTTTAAGGATGCGTATAGATGTTGTGGGAAGGAAATCGAGGTCGGTTAATGTACGTGCTTGATTTTGAACTCCGATTATCTGATCACTAAGTAAGCACATGTTTTTGTTTATATTTCCTGGTTAAATAATGAGGGGTGATAAACGGATAGTGGGATCAAGGGGCAAACTTGTGGCATGTCACGACGTTGAGCACATAGAAGCGTCATTATGTCAACTACATGATTTATATATATATATATATATATATTAAAATCATCATTTGACATAATGACGCTTCTATGTGCTCAAAAGTCGTGACATGCACAAGTTTGCCCCTTTGATCCCACTATCCGTTTATTCACCCTCATCTTCATACCAGGAATAAACAAAAACATTTGCTTACTTAGTGATCAGAATAATTCAATTCAAACACTAAACGCATCCTTAAACGTGCTAATCACGCACTTAACAACTTTTTTAATAAAAAAATGTTATGCTACTTTAATCTTATCCATTGAATATGGATGGTAGTATGGTACGTAGATCATAAGAAATTGATATGTACGTACTTTCTGATCGTCTAATAATAATAGGAAATTTCTAGTGTATAATAGTTAGTTACATAAAAAAAACTTATAATGTGGGCATATACGTTTTTTTCCCACCGAGCTATATGTACTTCTATTCTAATTATATTTGTTGTTTTCGATCTTAAAAGAGAAATATGATTGTATCATAACTAACTACTATTTTTAGGAAATACTACTATAGTGCACCTACATATATAGCCCATACTTATAGTGTAGCAACACATTTCCAGATTAATTAAAGAAGCTAAGGTGCATTCTATGATATAAGAGACATTCATTTTGGGGTTGACTAATTTAATGGTAAATCATGCATGCTATCACATATGTGCCATTAGTAATTTTAAGCCAAGTTGATACAATATGTATGTGATGAGTTGATGACCCACATCATCTGTGTCTTGCAATCTTGTGCGCAATATAGAGCAATATCTAGCACAATACCCATGATATTCATGATTTTCTCATAAAACCTCAAATCCAAAGCCCCAAAATATTTAGGGTGAGTCCACAACATAGATGATGTGACACTATCAAACCAATCCGAAATCAATATTAGGGTATTATTTCAACTTCGATCATTTTACTCCTACATACACTTTTTGAATTAAAGTTCATCATAATATACACAAATGAACAAAAAAGCACTAACAAGTGTTAATACTTAGCTTATTGAATTCTTATACCTAAAAATCAACTTTTTAACACTTTTACATAAATGTTATAGACTAAAAACGTGTTCGCTATACGCCTATACATACAGGCAACATACTAATTAAAGTTACACATTGTTATGAGCACACATAACATTATATTTTTTTAAAATAATATGTATTGGCATGCAAACTAAACTTTAATTTGATAATAACAAAAAGGTCATTATCAATACTTTCAAGCATTATTATTGCTCCTCCTTTACCCCAATGAAAAAAAAAAGCTTTACATGGTCAATCAATTTCAATAATTAATTAAGTAAATGAGTTAAATTGTTAAGACAAATCACTTTAACACTTTACTTTAGATAAGTCTATAACTCTAGCTCTAGCTAACACGAAACTGAAGTCACTAATCTACACCATGAAATGTAGCTTGTAAAGCTTATCATTTATCCCCAACCACATATGACTGTATAATCATCGAAACTCCTTCAACAACTCGCCAAAACAAGCACGTGAGTACACGTACAATTAAACCCGCCAAAACGTCAACGATATTCCACCTCGAGTGGGGTCATCTAACATGCTCTTAGTGCGCGTAGGATAACATAATGCAACTCCACATAGTGCGCATGATCATTAAAATATACTCCCTCCCTCCGTGTTTCAAAGTGTTTGTTAAGTTTGTCTTTGCACAGTTTTCAATGCACTTATCTAAAATCTAAATCCTAATATCTTCGCTTTATAAGTACAAAAATTTGATAATAAAAAAACTATACATCTAGTAGTTTTCAAAATCCGGACCGGAAACGCGTTCAGTTTCCAAGTCAAAAAAATAAATTTTTCAATTTTTGATCTAGGCCGATCCAAAAACTTTTAGAAATCGGCCTTGGATCAAAACGGTTTATTTACACACAAAATTATGTATTAACATGTGATTATACTAAATTTATATCTTGTTAAGTTAGGAAAAATAGATTTAATTAAGCTTTAAAAAATTAATGGATTTAATGGTTTACTTTCACTATTTCTTTCAACTTTTCTTTAAATTATATAAAAAAGTATATTTAAGGAGGTATTAAACTGGTCCAATGTGTCCCGATTCGAGTTTTGGACCGGTTTATCGGGCCGAACCGAAACAGGTCTTGAAACAAAGGTCCGAACTTCAGTCCTTAAATTTTAAAAATTGATCTTCGGTCCGGTGAGCAACCCTAGTTAGAGTAGATATCGGTAAAGGTAATTTTTTTCTCTAGAATCAAATACTTCAAGGTGTTCTACTAAAAACTATACATGTTTTTTAGTTACAAGTAATTAGTACTAGTTATATTTGATATTTTTTTTATATGACTTTGCAATCGAAAGTTATGATTTATCGGTTAAAGGCTATGCTAGGACAATTGATTAACCATCATGTGAATATGACCCGATCAATGGTAAAAATAAGAATGTATGCACTAAAAGTATATCTAATCTGGCAATGTAGATGTGTTATTATACATCGAATTAAATCGCTCATATGATGTTGATAGTTGATTAATATTTGGATAACTTTAAACTTGTTGTAAACTGATGTTTATTTTTATAGCTGAAATGCATCTGAACATTCTAACTCAAATATCATTGAAATTAGCTAACTCAATTGTATCGAGGGCCTGTTTACTTCAGCTTAAATCAATTCAGTTAAGTTAAGTTCAGCTCAAATCAGTTCAGTTCAATTCAAAACAGTCCGATTCTATATTTTGCTAATTTATTTGTTTCCAATATTATTTGATATTATTTGTTCATATATATATATATATTATTTTATTCATAATATTATTAGTGTGTTCATTATATATATATAAGTATATATTAGTTTGCAATTTTCACAAAAAAAAAAAAAATTATGAAACTATCATTTAGGAAATGAAACAAAAATATACATAAAATATCATTCATGAAAATATTATTATACCACATAACTAGATTACCATTCACAAAATATAAAAATGTATTAGTGGTTTTTATTTCATAAAATATAAACTACCAATAACAATTTTTTTGTTTAATAATTACTAGTGGATTAATATCAAAATTATTAGTATGCCAATAAAAATTATTAATAATCTATAGTTAAAAATCAATAATCAGAGTTAAAAATCATTAATTTATAAAAAAACGAAAAAAAAAAATTTCAATTCAATTATTTTCAATTAAAGTAAACATCCCTTAAATCTTATTTAACTCAATCAAATAAAAATATACGGAAAATAACCCTAAAAGAATAAGACCTGATTTACGCTAAATATGGAAGGACAAATTGAATTAAAAAAAAAAAAAGAAAGTGGAGAAATGACATCATGAACAACAACAACAGCAAAATAGGACAGAGAGAGAAAGGACGTTCATTCGCTTACTTCATCAATCAAAACTGTAGCAAGCGATAAACTCACAACAGTCCACTTAAAATGGAAAATTAAAATTTTTTCTTAAACATTATTATATATTATCACTACTCACCCAATTACATCATAACATCCCACCTATTTGCTATATTTTTCGTTTACGACAAACTCTTTTTTCTTAATTATTCAAATCCAATTGCATAATTATAAAAACCTGAAAATTTTAAAATAATAATAATAAAAAAAACATTAATTTATGTTAGATGATGGTATCTTTTAAGCTAACCTTGCGTTCTCCCATATTATAATTCCTTTCAATTGTCAACTTGAAAAAAAACAAATAACAATAAAAATGGAATCTCTATTTTCTGGGCTTCTTCTTCAGATTCTCCCGCATTATTTCAACCTACTTCATTCAATTTCTTCCTTTTCATTCAACTTCATTAGATGATTTTTTCAACTTTCAGGTATTTTTATTTTTCTTGTTTTAATTTGATTATATATCATCACTCTTTTTGTTAATTAGCTTATACATGTATTTATGTTGATTTTTATTTTTGGGGGAGATTTGCTTTTGTACTAAAATAAAATCCTTTTATTTCGTGTGATTTGATATGTATTTTTAGCTAGACTTTGATTTTTGTACCTTTATTTTGTATACTACAATTAGAAGTGCTGCTATTATGAGCTGTATAAATTTCGTTGCCTTTTTTTTTAGCTTTTTAACAATATTTTATTTTATTTAATCTGAAATGATGACTTTTTTGTGCGAAAATAATAATATCCGTTAGTTGAGGTAAGCTAAGGTTTGTTACATGTTATCCATCACCCATATGTTCGCGGTCATGGTCATGGTCGACTGGTTGTAGTTGCGGTCGTGTTCTTTGTGGTCGTGTTATATTAGTTGTAGTAGATTTGGATGATATAGTAGAAGTATATGTGAAAATTTCTTTAAAAAACAATTAGTAACTAATCATCGATTTAAACCAGTGATATTTGATAGTCAAGTTGATCATTGATGTCAAACAAGCTGATGATTGATGATCACTTTTTAGTTTGATTGCATATGTATACTCCATATATTGAAATATATATTGATGAACAACTATATACGTAGTATTATTTGTATTTTATGTATGTGGAAAGGCTTATGTTTTGATTATACTTTTTTATTGGTGTATAGAGTATTTATGCAAACATGAGCTTCATTTGACTAAGGCAGTTAAGGAATACTAATTTGATCGATGTCCGATTTAATGGGATTCCATTGATGTATTTAGTTGGTAACTTATCAAATTAAATGACAATTGTTATATTTTGAAGTATATGTCATATATTGTAGTTGTTCAAGTGATAATGCACAATTTTTTGTGTGTGTATGTATATAGATATAGATGCATCTTGTACAAATTAAACGTTGGTCAAAGTTGTCGAAGATGCATGGACTTCAATGATTAGCTATCATTAAGTGTGAAGGTAGCATTCAATTGTAATGGATTGAACATTGATGGGAAATTCCTTGAGTAAAGTCTTGTGTTAATGTCCATGATACCGGAAGTATCATACCATCGTCCCAAGCATATGCTTTCTCATATAATTTACTTCCATTACCAATCCAAGCATATTGATCACCTTCAAAGTTGTAAAATTACAAAGAAGAGGGTTATTTGAGGTGGACAGGCACTGACATTGAAATTCACATTCATTGCCAATAACACATTATATGACTGCTTACCAAATGAGCAGTCAGTGAAGCTGAATATCTAAGAATTCGGCCACCTAAACTTATGGTAAAGTCTTTTGGGTAAAGGCTTTTTTAATGTCGACTGGTTGTTGTTTCATTACTTGGGACCTCCTTTGTTCAAGGAAACATGCATGACAATTTGACTGTGTTAACATGTTTAAGCTATAGAAGCTAGACTTGTGTTGTTAAATTTCTTGTTTATTGGCTTTGCAAACATGTCTCTCTTGCTCTCCAGAATCAAAGACGTATGTTTGTGGTGGGAATTATTCCACTACATGACTAATGTGCTTGTGTGGATGATATTCTTTGCGTTAAGTCTACTTGCTGTTATGATCAATCCTTTTGTAATTTGTACTCTATTGTTCTCTAATTTTTCTTAAGCTGATGTAAGTCTTGCATTTCAGATAATGCTGTTTCATCTAGTTGATGCATGAAGTTGAGTAGTAGCTCTTGAAGTTGATTGTTAATTTTTTCAAAAGACAAATATGAATACGCCATCCACCCAATTTGTTATGTCGAGAAGAATGAACATGTACGACCCATCTATCCACCAGATTAGTTCGTGGATGGACAGTTTCAGAGATGATGGATATCCGAATGTGGCTCCTTCTACTGTTGTAGAAATAAACGAGAGACTAGACAACCTGGTACAATTAATCAGTATTATGCATTTATATTTGCTTTTTCTTAGAAGTTAGAACCTAGTCAATTAATGCTTTCTTCACACTTCAATAATCTTTGTTTCTTAATTTCGAAAATGTAGTCAGAAGACACTTCATCGCATGGAGGACAGGGACCTTCAAACAGATATGACCAGGAAGCATCCAAACCTCCTGAAAAGGTAAAAGATTAACTGATTCTATTCTTTGTTATTAGTTGTTGGTTTTAATTTCTTATTTGGTCTGGAAGAGTGTTAGCTTTCTGAATCTTTCTTTATCTCATCAATAACAAGTTTAACGAACTTCCTACACGTTCATTTACTATGTCTAAAGAACTAAGGAGTCATCCTTCCATTGCCAAGGGCCAAGGTGTTTAAAAATGGAAATTCACTTAGTCTGTAAGCTAGGGGGCTGACTCTTCTCAATACAATGTAGCCTATTTCAATCTAAGGACAAAAAACATAGCTTGCCCCCAAATGCTGGTATGAGAGTATATCCCCCCCTTTTGTGGAATGGTGAATGTTAAATTGTTTTATGCAATGTAACCTTGAGGAAGTAGATATGCTCATTTGCATCATTGCCTTTTCCCCATCAAAAAGTGTCCACAATGATGCTCTACAGATTCTTCAAAATTTTTATTTTATTTTTTTATTCTGAAAGTGTATCTGCTTGTCTGTTTTTTTTGAAGGTGCAAAGACGTCTTGCACAAAATCGCGAGGCTGCTCGCAAAAGTCGCTTGCGGAAAAAGGTGCAAAAAGAACCGTTAGTTGTTATGCAATGAGCTGCAGTCCCTGTTTTATGCTGATATAACTGTACCTTGAACTTTCATGCAGGCCTATATTCAGCAACTAGAGTTGAGTAGATCAAAATTGATGCAAATGGAGCAAGAACTTGAACGAGTTAGACAACAGGTGTGTTAAGTTTTTTTTTTTTGCCCCTGTTTGCTTGACTGAAAAATGATTTCTCAATTGATGCATATACATGTGTGATGGAGATCTTATGCACTTTGGTTTACTACAGGGTGTATTTGGTGGTGGTGGTGGTGGTGGGGTAGATAATCTTCCTTTTACTTCGACTGTAAATTCAGGTTTGTCTTCCAATATCTATGGCATTCTTATCCAAATATATGCTATAATGTTCTTGGTTTAGAACACACTCATATTTAGTGAAAATGTGGGAGTGAAGAGTGATTCAAAGAGCCATGTTCAAGAGAAACAATCTACTACGTAGATTTTTGTAGCCTCTGAGAGTGCAGAGTAAAAACCATTTCATTTTAAAAAAATTCATTTTACTTTGTTATCATATTACCTATATTGGCTATATACACCATATAATTAGTTCCTTTCCTTTTAGTACATATAGGCTGAAGCTTGGAAGTAGAAAATATGGTGGACAGATTAAAGTTTGAGAGGTATTTGGACTGAAATGCTTACCTAGATTTCATTTTGTATCCCCATTTGTGGGAAATTGTGACTAATTAGTGACTTTGTGCTCAAGCCCTAGACCCTGACTATTCATCCGGTCTCTACTATTGTTAATTATTAGATATTACAGTATGCTCCATATCTTTCCTGCCTACTGAAACATAAAATTTGTTCTCTTCAATATTCGTTGTAGGAATTGTTGCATTTGAAATGGAGTATGGACATTGGGTTGAAGAGCAGAATAAACAAGTTTGTGAACTAAGAAACTCCTTGAATACACACATAACAGATGTGGAACTTCGGATGCTTGTAGATAGCGGCATGAAACACTATTTCGATCTTTTCCAGTTAAAAGCAGGTGCAGCAAAGGCTGACGTATCTTATCTAATGTCTGGCATGTGGAAAACATCAACCGAGCGCTTTTTCTCATGGATTGGAGGGTTTCGTCCGTCAGAATTGTTAAAGGTGATGCATATTTCATGTCATGTACAAATCGGATTAAAAATGACTTTCATGTCAATTAGTTAGACATAGGTGTTGTGGCTGGTTATGATTCTTGTAGAATTTTTAGGTACAACAAAGACATATCGTTGATTGGTTATGTAGTCATTTTTTTCCTCAAAATTTGACATTTCTTTGTTTCCAATATGGTGACGTCAATAGGTACTTGGGCCACAGCTTGAACCCTTGACAGATCAACAAGTCATTGATGTTTATAACCTTAAACAATCATGTGAGCAAGCAGAAGAAGCGCTGTCACTAGGAATGGAAAAACTTCAGCAAACTCTGGCAGAAACTGTAGCAACAGATCGCTTAGGTGAAGGGATTTATACATCAGATATGGCTGATAATGCAATTGAGAAGCTTGAAACTCTCATAAGCTTTATGAACCAGGTAAATATATTCACATTTTCGTGAACTCTTCCATCAAAATAAGAATGATAGGAAATTTGACGTGAATGACGTCCTACCTACAGTCTGATGCAAACTAAGATATGCAGTGGGCTAATCATTAACTAATGTCCCTTTGTTCAACAGGCAGATCATCTTCGACGGGAGACTCTACAGCAAATGCACCGAATCCTAACAGTACGTCAAGCAGCTAGAGGCTTGTTAGCTCTAGGAGAGTATTTCCAGCGTCTAAGGGCTCTAAGTTCCCTCTGGGGTAGTCGTTTTTCTCAACCTTCTTAAAATTATTAAGCTGCGGAACAAATCTTGGAAATTAAGCTGACAAATTACAGCGCAAAATATTCATCTCAGGGTGCGTTTGCAGCAATATCACGATTATTGTTCATGTATAGATTGTCCTCATTTGTGAAGCACCGTCCCTCAACAGAAAACATTGTATATATAAGTACAACAGCAGCAGTGCAATTGTTTTTCTTGCTCGTACTTTAGTAAGTTATGGACCTTGGGAAGTTTTTCTTTTTCTTTTTAAAAGTTGGTTACCTCCATATGAGTGTGATATATGTATGTATATGTAAATGATGTAGGCAATTTTTGTGTATGTCATCAATTTTGTAAATCATAATCTTTGTGCTATCCAATAAGAATTTGGAGGCATGTGATAGGACCATACAAGCAAATATGCAATCAACCAACTTGAGTCAATTTGTTTGTGTGTGGTTTAGGTTGTTCTAATTTTTGGTCATTGGTTTTATTCAATGACTCAAATTTTCTTTGAGTATTTTATCATTTGAAGACGGGGAGAATGGGAATGAATGGAGTTGTTAGGATTTCAAAAGAGTTGGAAAAAGAAAAAATGGGGATAATAAGATAAATATATTAAGCGGTCAACGAGAGCAACAATTGCATCAATATGCTGGGATTAAAAAAAAAATGGACCAATTTGAAATTTGAATTAATTTTGTCAATTATGAATTAAGGTTGCAATATCCCGAACTCAATTATGTTTATACTAGCACAAGTAAAATGTTTCTCCAATCATTTATACTCCATAGTGTATAACCCCAAAACTATATATGAATCAACATGACAATAACATAATAATTAAGAACGGAGGATAGCTCAATTAATTAAAGTTTCTTTTACAATTTTAAGAGATCATAAGACCGATTTTCAACACTCGTTTCTTGTGGTTGTCAACGAAACGATGCATACAAGTACACAACTATTAGATTGGGACGGAGGAGTAGGAAAAGAGATGGTAATAATTTGCTCTAAAATGATGCGAAAAAGAGGAGGAATGGAGAAGAAGATAAAGATGCTTTGTTGCATTAGCCGTGACTTTGAGTGTATTAATTAGATTCTTTAGAGGAATAATGTAGTAAAATAGATACTTAACCTACTAAATTGTTGTTTTACACTTTTACCTGCTAAATCAGGTTAATGAAACAACCAAACTAATTTGAGCAACACACCCTTATAGCTGGGATTATTCTAATTTAAACACTAGTAGTGATTATTTTAAGAAGACACCTATAGTTTAGATTATCTTTGTTAATTTTTCCTAATTAATAAATGCATCACAATAATCACAATGAACCAACCATAAACACATCAATTCACACGAATTGCATTTATCTTTATACTCATTACAAAAATTAAGCTATTATCTTATACTACCTCCGTCTTTTTTTACTTGCTACATTTGTTTTTTCGCATCTCTCAAAACTCAACTTATAATATTAATATCTCGATTTTGGTATAATAAAAAATTATAAAAATTATATATTTGAAAAATATACATCGAGACGAATAAAATAAGATCTCATATGACTATGTTTTTTCTTACCTATCAAACACTAAATTGAGTCAAAGTTGCAACATAAATAATATAAAAAATCGATATGTAGCAAGTAAAAAATTACCGAGAGAGTAATCTAATAGTGAACGAATTAACAACCCCTCAACAATAATAATATCATAAACAACTATTCATTATATTTGTCCAAATTGGAAAAATTGCCAGATAAAACCTTTTAAAAACTTATTTTTGCCAAAAGAAACCTTTTAAATTTTTTTTTTTGCTTGAAGAAACCTTAAACTAAATTTTTTTTACTAGAAGAAACCTTAAGGGTTGATTTCGATGTTGACCACCTATTTTCGGCGTTGACCCACCCTTTTTTTTCTTGTTGCACTCTAAACTGATAGTTGCACTCCCTCAAATTAAAACCAAACTTTTGGACTCCTTCCTCTCTCTTACTCTACTTCAAAACCTCTTTCTTAGTTTTAGTAATCACTGTTCTTGCATTCGATTCACTATACATGCACTCATATTAAGGTAAATTTAATTTTTTGCATCTAACATTTTGAAATTCAGCAATTGATTTGTTCATCTTCACTAAAAAAAAACTCAGTGTTTTTCCTTTTTTTTCCCTTTGTGAAATGGCGTCGCGAAGAAGTTCGACCACGGGAAAAGCAAATCAAATTTGTCAACATCCAAGCAATGCAATTAGCGAATTATTGAGAAAAAGAAGTAAGTTTTCTGAATTTTTAAGGTGATTATGAGTTATGGTGATGTATTTTGTATATGGTGTTGAATTGATTTCGATTTGTTCATATTGTATGATGTTTTTGTGAATTATTGTTGTTCTTGTGAATTGGAGGGAAAATGAGAAAAAGAAAAAGAGTGCAAATAAGGAAAAAACATAGGTCAACGCCGGAAATACCAGGTCAAGACCAGAATCAGTCCTTAAGATTTCTTTTGGCAAAAAAAAAATTTAATTTAAGATTTGTTCTAGCAAAATTTTTTTTAAAAGATTTCATCTAATAATTTTTCCGTCCAAATTAGATAATTTGCAACTCACCCTCGTAAATTTACTTTTCTGGTTTGTTTTCCGGCCAACTAGAGATTTGATAGAGCCGCTTCTCTTCTTTCTTCTTCTTACAGCCATGGGGTGTTGAACAACACAAAAGTCTCTTCTTTTCTCAACTTGTCAACTGAATTCTTCTTTGTTCTTCTCAGTGAACAAGCTTGGAGGTAATCTTCTGTCGTCAATACATCCAATTTGATGAAGATGACGCCATTGACGACCACCATTAATAAGCTTCCATGTATTCTTCTCTTTCATTTCTTTCCTTTTCATCCTCGTTTTTACTCTAATTCTACTTCTAGGGTTTTTGATTATAATGATGATGACCCTAAATTTATGCTTCAATCTTTGCGACAACAATGTAAATTAGGGTTTACTAATGTTGATTCTGCTATTTCTGTTTATCATGAGTTGAATTCTTTTCATCCTCTTCCTACTGTTATTTAGCTTTTTACTGCTATGTTGAAGATGAAACCCTTTCCCCCTTTTCATACTGTCATTTCTCTTTCTAGGCACCTTCATTTGTCTTCTGGTCTTACTCCTGATCTTCATTCCTTTAATATTCTCTCTAATTGCTATTGCCGTCTTGGCTACGTTGATTTCGGGTTTTCTGTTGTCACTCTCATCATTAAACTTTGGATATGAGCCTACTATTGTCACTTTTACCACACTCATCAATGGTCTCATTCATACTCATCAATTTGACGATGCTGTTAATTTGTTACATCATATTGTTAAGCTTGGATTTCAACCCACACTAGTCACCTATGGTGCCATGTTAAAAGGTCTCTGCACTAGGGGTGACAATGCAGGAGCTCTTAAGCTCCTTAGAAATATGGAATCTCATGGCCATTGTATGCCTAATGTTGTCATTTACAGCACCATCATTGATAGTCTCTGTAAAGACCAGTTACACAACCTAATGTTGTCACCTATACTACCTTAATTCGAGGTTTGTGCACTTTGGGGCATTGGAAAGAGGCTCAGGAGTATTTGACTGATATGTTGCACAACAACATAACCCCTGATATCCAAACCTGCTCCATGCTGATCGACATGTATTGTAAAGAGGGCAAGGTTGGCGAAGCACGTGCTATCTTTCAACACATGATTAATAATGGTCTAGCTCCCAATATCATCACTTACAACGCTTTAATAGATGGATATTGTTTACGTGGTCAGATGAATAAGGCAGAAGAGATGATCGAGTTGATGATAAAAAAAGGCTGCAAACCTAATGTAGTTACCTACAGTAGCTTAATCAATGGGTATTGCAAGTCTAGAAAGGTAGACAACGCACTTAGCTTACTCCATCATGAGATGCCTAATAAAGGAATATACCCTGATGTTGTCACATATAACACTCTTATTAATGCCTTGTGCAAGGACAAGAGGCTCACTTGTGCAAGAAAGCTTTTCAAGGAGATGAAGCTACAGGATTAAAACCAAATGTAGTTACTTGTTGTTCATTACTCGATGGCTTTTGTAAAAATGCAAAAATTGATGAAGCAATGGAGTTAGTGAAGATAATGGAGAATAATGGAGTGGTCCCTTATATTTACACATCTAATATTATAATAGATGGCTTGTGTGAAGCTGGGCACCTCAAAGAGGCTGTAGACGTGTTCTCCTTTCTTGAGCACAAAAGGTTAAAGCCAAGTTTGTGCTCCTACAACTTACTTATCAAAGGGTTTTGTAAAAAAGGGCATCTAAAAGATGCAGCAATATTATTCAATAAAATGGAGGACAATGGATGTCCTCCTAATGAATGCACCTTCAATACAAACGTTAGAGGATTTCTTGATGGTAAGGATATCAGCCAAGCCTTGGAGCTTGTAAGCATTATGAGAAGCAAAGACTTTGTGGCTGAAAATCACACTATTTCATCTTTGGTGGGCTTACTTACTGATCCAGCTGTTAGTGATGCAGACAAGCATCTGATTAAAAATTTCAATAAAAACTGAGTGAGTGATATATGGTCCTTTGCTTTTTCATGGTTCACCTGTTTGGTATATGTATTTTGCAATGCTGAGTAAGTTGTTCAATTATAGATTAAAGTTATTTCTACTTGCTTACTTGTTAGACTAAAGCATATGTTATTGATTTATTTCTAATACGGTGGGAAGGGAATTCCTTTTGGTTGGCTTCTAGCTGTCTTGCTATTAGCCTTGGAAATGCTTGAGTTATTATATAGTACCTTTTACTATCATTCTCCTTGCAGTCCTTAGTCGTGATATATATAGTGCTCGAGGACTGTTTATTCTTTAGCCTATAATCTTCTTAATCATGATTCAATGACAGACCTTGAGTATAATCTTCCACGTTAATGCTGGCAAGGGATGTTGCTATTCGTGTGGTAAATACTATTGGTGCATGGTTGCATTATGATTTTGATCCCATTTGAAATTATTATTTCTGCTTCAATATATGGCTTACTTTTTTCTTGATCTTTGAGTTAAGTTGTTGATGCTTAATGGTGATCCTCATGTTTTCACATCTTATACCTTCTTTCATTCCTATAACTTGGATTACTTGGTTTCAGGTGCTTTCTGCTAATAGCAATGCCATTAAGGACTGAAGCAGCATGGCATACGTTGTTTTATGATGGCAGTGGGTCTGTATGACTGTATCTATCATGAGACCGATTTTCACTACTCATTTTTTGTGGTTGTCAACGGAGCGATACGTACAAATGTACAAGTACGGCTATTGAATTGGGACGGAGGAGTAGGGGGTGCAATACTTCAATGTAGGGAACTTCCCTCCAAAACTTTAAACGCTCAGTTCACTCTAAAACCAAAAGAAACTCCGTTACTCCCGTCTAAATTCCTGATCTGAGAGACTTCATCAGTTTTTCTCTTCAATCTTCGACTAAGGTAATCGCTAGTTCTTCATTTGTCATATTTTTTATTTTAGGGTTTTGTTTTAATTTTTTTCCTCGTTTGTTGATTTCTTACCGTGGTGCTTTTCAAATTAAAGTAATTTTGATCAACACATGTTAAATTTTAGGTAAAATTTGTGCGCTTATTCATTCTAATTAGTATATCTGCAATTCTCTAATGTCAGATTTTGATTTAAATTCATTTGTTCGCTATTTTACAAATTTTATTGTTTTTAGGGTTTTAATTCTTAATTTCACATCTTCTTATCAAATTAACAATGCCTTCGCATGTAATCCATCCTTTTGAACTGAATAATATTGAATTTCCCTCTTATTTCGTATCAGTATACCTGAATTATGTGTATTCTTCGGTTTGAGTTGTTGAACCCTAGAAAATTGTGAAAATGTGTATTTGTGTCGTCTTGCCTTTGACTTTTGATTGGAAAGTAATTGCAAGAATAAAGGGAAAAACTGAATTACTTACGGAGTACATACAAGTAATTAATGTATTGAGTGAAATGAAGAATGTTTGATTGATGCTACATGCATTTCAAGAGTAATAGCATGGAGTGATGTGCTGATGTTAAACTCTATTAAACTCACCAACTTATTATCAGCATATCTACAAAGGACTCGCCCTTTTCCGCTAGCTGTTTTAGACTTTAGTTGCATTTGATTGGTAAAGCTTGGGCCTGGGGGTTGAGCATACTTCGTTGAGTGTAGCCTATTTTTAGTTTTCTCAAAATTAACATAGTTTGTCTCTAAATGGTGACAAAAGGTCAACATATGATTCATGTTATAACAGCTTCTAGAAGGTTGATTTTACTTACTTAGATAAGTGGAAATTCACGGTACCCGAAATAAGTAACTTTTTCGCTTTCCCAGGAAGTTATTATGATTTTTTCACTCCCAATTACCTAGTGTGGTTTCCTATTTTGAACATAAGGGCACCTTGTAAAATTTTTGGCAATTTTTTTTTTCCGGTACCTCGAACCTCCAAGAACTATTAATAATAGCCTTTGTTTTTCGCCTTTGGAGGGGCCGTCCTGTACTTTGGAGGTGACATGCTTTGGATTCCTATTTTGACCATAAGGGGACCTTGTAAAATCTTTGACAATTTTTTTTCTTTTTTTTTTACTTGGTTCCTCAAACCTCTAAGCGCTATGAATAATAACCTTTGTTTTTGGCCTCCGAAGGGGCTGTGCTGTGCTTCGGAGGTGACGTGCTCTGGTCACAAGTCACGACAGTACTCCTTATGATCGGTTTTGACCTTTTAAAACTTGTTACCATTCCTCTTTTGTAGAAATTTCAAAAGAAGGGAACAAGAGTTATTTTGCTTTTCCGAGACGTTCTTATGGCCTTTTCAACTCCAATTAATTGCTCAAAGATCATATTTTGACCATTCAGGCACCTTGTCAAATTTTTGGCTATTTTCTTTTCTGGGACCTTGGAACCTCCAAAACTGTGAATTATAGCCTTTGTTCCCGGCCTTTGGAGGGGCCATTCTGAGCTCCCTCTTCTTTTCGTCTTGTTTTTTAACCACGTACTCTGGGTCATCAAAGGACTCCCCACGATCAATTTTGGCCTTTAAAAACTTGTTATTATTCCTCTTTTGGAGATTTTTCGGAACAAGGGAACAATATTATTTTTTGCTCTCTCGGTACGTTCTTATGACCTTTTCCACTTCGATTAAGTGTTTAAGGTTCATATTTTGACCGTACAGGACTACAAGCACCTTGTCAAATTTTTGGCAACTTTTTTTCCCGTGACTTTGAAACCCCTTAAAACTATAATTTATAACCTTTGTTTTCGGATTCCAGAGGGGCAATCCCGGGCTCTATATTGTTTCCTCCCTATTTTTTTATTACGTGCTTTGGGTCATCACTAGACTCTCCACGATCAGTTTCAACCTCTAAAAACTTGTTATAATCTCTGTTTTGAATACATTTCGGACGAAGGGAACAATAACCTTTTCGCTCTGCCGAGACATTCTTATGATCTTTTTGATCCCGATTAGCTTCTAAGGGTTCATGTTTTGACCATGTGGGCAACCTGTTAATTATTTGGCAATTTTTTTTTCGGGACCCCAAAATCCCCCAAAATTGTAAATTGTAGCATTTGTTTTTGGCTTCCGGAGGTCAGTCTCTTATAAACTGCATGCAAAAATAGATGTAATGTCTCTTACAAACTGCATGCAAAAATATACTTTGAGGAGATATTAGATTAGGCATTGGTATGAGTGTATTGGTAGGCAGATTTTTTCATAGTAATGTACTGATGCACGTTTTCCCCTATGGGGATAGGAGGATAAAATTGGGAAGTATTGTTTGGAAAATCGGAAAGAAAGAAACAAATACCTAGACATCAATATTGAGGTTTGCTGAGTGTATGAGAACCTGGATTTTTTTCCTAACATCAAATGGTAGGATGTTTGATGCAAGTAGATATGCATCATTTGATGGTTGGCTACTTGGTTGGATGTACCTATGGATTCTCTCTCCTTTTTTTTATTTTTTTAATTTTTTTCGAAAATCAGTTGTCTATATATATATATATATTTTTTTTTTTTTGCAAAGGTGCCTTGCACAATATTGTACGGTGCTCGCAAAGTCTCTTGCCAAGAAAAGGTGCGAAATGAACTTCCAGATGCTATACAATGAGCCGTGGTGCCTGTTTTTTGGTGATATCACTGAATTTGAAGCTTTCTTTTAGCTGACCGAAATTGACACAGATGGAACAAGAGTTTGAACAAGTAGGTCGTAAGTGTTTTAGATTTCCAAAATAACATATACACCCCTGTGTTGGAAATCTTGTATGCTTGAGCAGTTTATTGCAGGGTGTTTGGTGGTGGTGGCTGAAGGGGTAGACCATCTTCCATTTTTTGGCACTGTAGAGTGACTAGAGTGAGGTATGTCTTCCAATATAGCTGTGATTTTTCATCAAAATTGATACTTACATTGATTTGTTATGAAATACTCCTGTTTAGTTGAGCACAAGTGTGATTCAAAAAGATGTGCATATGAGAAACTATAGTGTAACGTGGTGGGCAAATTGAAAACCAAGCTTTGTTGGTATTTGAATGTTTCTCTAGGAATTTTATTCCGTCTCCTCATTCATAAAGAATTGCGACCAATTGTTTCGAGTCCAGGGTCATTTTTATTCATTTGATTACTCTCCCTGATACTTGATAATGATTTAGCAAGCTCCATATCTTTTCAGCCTACTTTGTTTTAATACATAAACATAAGATTTATATGAATTGTTACATGAGATGCAGTATGGCCATTGGGTTGAAGAGTAGAATAAACAGATTCTTGAATTTAGGAACTCCTTGTATATACTAAAAGCAAGTTCAGCAAAAATCAGTTCAATAAAACAGTGTCGGAGTTTTCAGTTTCTTGTAGATAACTTTTGTAGTTAGGTTTTTTTTTTATTTTTATATTATTATTTTTTTTTTTTTGGAAGGATTCTTGTAGAAAGCTTTATGATCATTATTTATCTTTTCCAGTTGAATGTGGGTGCACCAAAGGCTGATGTATTTCCTCATTTATGGCATGTGGAAGACATTGGTTCATCACTTTTTCTAGTGGATATGAGGGTTTCATCCATCAGAATCGCTCGAGCCTAGAACTCTGTATATGTTTAGAATCTAAATCAACCAAATTACCAATAAATGGAATTTCCTCACCCTTTCTAGAATAACACACTCCATTTTTGTTCTACCATACTTGGCAGAAATGCTGGTAAAGCATAGAATCAGGACTTTTATTTCAATTAGTTAATCAGAAAAGCTGTGGTAGGTTATGTTGTAGGATTTTCTGGTACATTAAAGACACAATGTTGATTAAAATTATGGGCGATGTTTCTCAACATTTGACTTATATTTTTTGTTGTTTCTCAAATGCTGATGTCAACAGTTATTTTGGGCCACACTTGATCCCTTGATAGAGCAGGGCAAGTCATTGATGTTTATTTTCTTAAACAATCGTGTGAGGTAGCAGAAAAGGCACTGTCACGAGGAATGGATAAAATCCGCCAAACTCTGGCAGAACTTGTAGGAACAGATTGCTTAGGAGAGATATTTTTGCTTCGAAATGGCTGATAATGCAACAAACCAGGTAATGCATTGTTATCTATTGTTCATGAAACCAAGCTCTTCCTTACCTTAAGTTTCTATTGGAGTAGCTGTTTCTCGTCATTATTCTTAATCTAAGCTTCTGCACAAGTCTTGGAATTTTAGTTAACAATTTTGAGTTCAGTGCAAAAATCTATTCCTCAAGCACGCTCGCTGAAACATCAGTGTTTTTGCTTGCGTATACCTTGTCCTCGTTAGTGGAACACCATCCCTTGGCAGAATGCTTTGTGCTTTGTGTATACAAGTACAAGAGCAGCAATGCAGTTGTTTTTCTTGCTCATACTGTTTGTTATGGACCTTGGGTGGTTTTTCTTTTTGTAAAGTTGGTTAGTAATGTGATATGTATGTTATATGTGTAAATGATGTTGGCTTTTTTTGTGTTTGTCGAAATCTTATTGCTACCTAATCTGAATGTGGAGGCATGTGGTAGGACCATAAATGATGCAATTAATTACAGTGGATTATATAGTGTGGTTTAGTTATGTAAATATGGTTTTTATGGCTGATATTTGATGCAAAAACTGTAAACATAGTATGAAAATGGTGAATCTTAGATTGAGGCCACTTGGTCAAAGAGCGAAGAAAGACATAAGCCTTATTTGGTAAGTGCTTACTAGAGCTTTTAGGTTATTGATTGTTGACTGATGAGTGTTTAGAAGGTTGATCGGGGTTTCGAAGTTGAGAGGCTATTTGTAGACATTAGTGGTCAAAAATCAAAATGTTACATTAACTAGCGTAAAAATCTTATCATTACAACTACTACTTAAAAAGAATAGAGGTACTACCTCGTTATGTTTTTTTACTACTTGTTATATTTTGACCTTTTTTACTATTAATGGTGTAATTTTGGCTTACTTTGTTGTATTATATGTAGCATAAAATATAATTATATATGATCTTGTTTATATTCGGGATAATTTTTTCTTATTTGGAATGGAAAGAGTAGTACATAGTAGACTTCTTGAAACATATTCTAATCACAAGTTGAACTACAATAAACTAAAATTGACCTAATTATGGTAATACACTAATATGAAACATTACAATGAGACGAATTACAACACTATTCTTGAAGAGCTCATATGATTTATCATCAAAATAATTGGGAGTTGATGAAATGATAATTGGGGGTTTGTAGAATGAGCGCCTCGTGGTGTTGTCGGGTAACAAACATGGAATAATGGACCCCTTTGACGGCGCTATCAACTATACTTTTGCAATGCAAAAAAAAAAAAAAAAACTCTTGTCAATGTGTTTGTGCACATGATACTTTTTCATCACACTTTGCATATAACACCCTTTAACAACCAAAATAAACCCTACCAAACACTATGAAAGGCTGCTCTACTCGATCATTATCGCATGCATTTGAGTTGTTTTTCTAACTAGTATCACTATTGATTAGTTATGGGTCTTTTCTTGTTTGGCGAGGTTGTTATTCCTTATGATTTGGATTTATTTGCTTATGGTTTTTATGCAATGATGCAATATTAACCTATTACGGATTAGCGAAGGTAGTAAATTGTAATGCTAAACTTTTTTATTTATTCAGCGTCTGATGGATTTCAATTTTGATAAGATATAGTTGACAAGTAATTTTAGTTCTTATGAACATAGCTTATGGATTTATTGTGCTAATGCAAACTCGGATCAACACTTGTAGCCGTTTGCAGGTTCATATATTAAAAACAAGGACAGTATTTATCAATTTTCTATTTTTTTCTACTTCCGGTATCAATATAGTTGCAACAAATTAATTTTTTAATACTCACTAATAATATTCCAAAGGTGCAACTATTATAATACATAGTTAGTATGTGACATATTGACATGTATATAAGGATATTATGATGTACCATAACTTTTTCACTTACTTTTTGCACTTCCACACATGAGTTATGACTTTATAGTTTGAACTTTGAATGGTGAAACCTAGTAACCTAACACATTCATTTAGTCATGTTGTCGTCAAGGTTAACTATGGAGTTAATCATGAATTAGGTTCATTAATAAATTGTAAAAAAAAAAACTTTCTCCTTGAATAAACCAATGGTGTAGCCGTGCGTAGGTTGTAGTATAGACCATGGTACACTTGAAGAAGCATCAAGCATGTGATAAAGTACTTTTGTCCAATGACAATTAACACAAGTACATTTCAATGATATCTATTCATCCACCTAGTCTAGCTAATATGTGTCGTTTTAGGTTCAATTATTATTCCATTTTTTTAATTATTAGCAAGATGAAGTTATATTTCCGTGCTCATCATAGATTCATAGTCTTGAGATAATGAGTAACGGAATTTTGTTAAGCTTATTATTATGCATTTATTTCTGTTCAAGAATAGGAAAACTGATTTGAAAATTCGAATATATATGTCCCTCGAAAACAACTAACTGAATGAATTGAAAAAAGATTCGCATGTGACTATGTGAGCTTGTAAGTTGTAAATATTGATTCCCTATTAGCTTATCACACTTGCATTAGTAATTTCGTCATTCAATCCCATCCAACCAATTCATCTGTGATTGATGAACAAATTTAGTGAATGAAATGATGGTTGAATCGTTAATTTTCTGCAATTAGACTCGATATCTCAATCCAAATCCATTCCATTATCATGCCTAGCCACCACGACCCGAATAAGTCCACACGAGTCCATGACTACAGATTGGACCAACATCTCAAACAGCTGACATCTGACGACTATAGGAATAATTTGTGGCCTTGTGGGGTGCAGTTGCTAGTGACTAACTGACTACTAGTGCTAACTACTAACTGTAAAGTACCAAAAGTGTATTATTCCAGAATGTACTGTAAAATACAATACAGTACTCTTTAAGATTTAGGAGACGCTACTGCAAAATATACTGGCACTCCAGTATTACGCCACACACCCACGTCGCTTATTAGATTGGCATCGTGCGCAAAAGCAACTTGCCATTACCTGTATTTTATTTGAGTGATTAATTTAAACATCTTTTCTTTAATTACT
Source organism: Suaeda aralocaspica (assembly GCA_016808085.1). NCBI lineage: Eukaryota > Viridiplantae > Streptophyta > Magnoliopsida > Caryophyllales > Amaranthaceae > Suaeda > Suaeda aralocaspica. Next base: position 2,541,585 of record PYUH01000164.1, read on the forward strand.
TAATTAATTACTACTCCTTTTCTCTCTTTTATAAGTTAAATAAAGTTATTAATTATTGGCCTGCATTTTTGTCAAACAGACATTTTTTCTCATTTTGTTGAATTTGAATTAAATGACACTGTTAAATCTGCGGTCAATAGTCAAGGATGTACCATCATCATGCAATCACATGCATTGCATACATGATGCATCTTTCTGAATCTTTGCCCTTTTCTCATCACTGCACCGTAACGGGTGAGTCGTAAATATCATTTTCCCCTTTTAATTTAGGGTAAACGTTCTCTTTGCTGGTTAAGTCGGAAATTTATTGGAATTAATTGAATTATATTAGAATAGATTGAAATAGAACGGATCAGACCTTTGCTATGGATCACACCATTCTATTTACAAGGTTGAGTTAGTCCGAAGCAAAACATTGCTATGGTAGAGGCTCTAGTAGTGCCAATCACACTACCCCTCACAATTATTTTTCTATGCTACTTTAAGAAATTATTCCTATTGTTCAAATAAGATAAAATAAAATAATAAAAACCAAAATTATTAAATAACTCAACCATATTTAAGGTGAGAAGAAGAAAATAACTCACAACCTCAATGAAGTTAATAGCAGTGGGGCCAATAAACGATGACAAGAAAAGAATCAGCATCATTATGATTGTGTGAAAAAAAAACATAATAGTACTATCAAAAATTAAAATCAACATATGAATATGAACACCCTACCCTCTTATAGTCTTCTAAGTTCTATCTCCTACTTTTGAGCTGTGTAGGGTTCTTTAAGCTACAACATGAGATTTACTTTTCATTCTTTAAATAATAATATTCTTACGTTCCTTTATCTTTGTTTTTATGATTTAATTGCACATAAATCAATATTAAGTTACATACGATTGATTCTGTATGGAATAAATTGAGTAATTAGTAAATGAAGTAAAATTCAAAAACCCGATGAAGATAAAAAAAAACAGAGCAAAGATAATAGGCGCGATGAATAAAATAATTATAACACTCAAAAGTTGCTTAACTTATTCCTCCAACATGCTAGTACTCTACGAGCATGTTTACTTTAACTGAAAACAACTGAACTGAATTGATTGGAGTTGGACTGAATTAAACGAAAAGTTTTTTATGAAGGATTAATGAATAGCAAAATAAAAGAAGAGAAGAATTGAATTGAACAGAGTTGAACTGAACGGATTTGAAGCTGAAGTAAACAGGGCCTTACCTCTGCTTCCTTTTATGTTCTTTTTCTCAACTCAAAAAACAAAACAACAAAACAAAGCTTACTTCCTCAACTCCTCTTAATTATGACAAATTATTATTACAAATAATATTATAATCATTCTCATCATCATCATCTTATTTCTTCTTCAACGTTATTATTAATTAATTATCATTATTATTTTAATTAGTTTCATATCAACCATTAACTAACTGCTTCTTTGAATCTTCAACTTTTCTTTCTGCAACTTCCCACGATCTCCATTTTCTTCACCCCTCTGTTTCAAGTTAGTTTGAAGACTTAATTTTTTTCTTACATTTTTTAAATCTCAAATTAAACTCAACTATCATATTATTTTTTGTCGCGATTTTGGTACGTTTCTCAATTTTGATATTATTGAGAATTTTTTTTTTGTTTACTTCTAATATCAATGATTAGTAGTTGCTTAATTATATTCAGCTAATATCATCATAATTAGAGTCCATTTTAATGATTGATCACGTTAATTGAAGAACATAAATATCTAGCTTTTTGAGAGTTGTTTGATTGTGATGTTTAACATTATTTTATTTTTAAAATTTTTCATCTGCAGTTTGATGATATAGCAACTATAAATCATAATCATCTGTAAGTCTGCAACAATTTAAAGAGAGATTAATGGTACATTTTGTTAAGATTAATTTAGCATATTTTTGTTCTGAATTTGACAATTTTGACTGAAATGTTTCGAGTTTCTTTGTGAGAAATTTAGTTGAATGCATTGCAATGAAATCAATATGAATTTTAAGTAGATTTTTGTGTTTTTTTACATGTTTGATTACTGTATTATTATTTTCAGTTTTTGTTGGATGATGTTACATTTCTATTTATAAGGATCATAGGAACTGAGTAAAAATCGTGGTTCTTGTTTTTGTTGTACCTCAGCAGGTCCTATAAATTGACTTTGATGGTATGCTTTGATCTTCGACGATAATTGTCGATTTCAAGGTTTTAATGGGTTGATGAATTGTTGAACTTTAATCATTTTGCGTTTCGATAAACTGGAGGCTGCATGGGAGGGTTACGAAATCTTTTTGATTTTCATCAAGGGTCTACGGGACGGAAACATAAGAAGCAAGGGGGTGGTGTGTATTCAATCTCATCATACATAGTATTATTGCTTTTGCTTCTGCGCATTGGTTTAGTTTACTCACTGAAATTAGCAAGAAAGTTGGCTCATATGAATGAGAACTAATAAAAGCTATGATCTTTGTACGTATTTGTATCAAGCAGAATTGTCTGACATTATTGGTTTGTTAAATGGCATGTAGCCGATGTGGCAGCTCCTCGTAACAGTTTGGAGGTGCCAGCTGAATCTTGGCGGAGCAATAGTGTTGGTGGAAACTGTGAACAGGTAAATTCCCCTGATTTCCTTGATGTTGCTCCATCTCTATGGGAGACACTTAACTCTTTGATCAATGTCTGCGATGCCTGCTAGTTTAGGATGTCTTTCCTCGTTTTAGGTGCAGCTTGGATTTGTTTGTGAAGGCAAGAGATCTTAAAGTGAAATGCTAATACAAACTATGTTCTAGCCTTAAAATCCCTATATATAGATTGATTTTAGGATGATGATTTTTAGCACATTCAGTGAGTTGTAAACTTGTCAGATTTTTTCTGAAGACGAGTTAGGACTATAGCATTGTATATTGATACTTATTAATGGTGTTCATATAAACGATTATTCATGAACCTTCATTCTATTTTGAGCGACTACTGAATTTTCTGATGCCACTATGCTTATTTTAATATGAACTCTTCCTCCTGCTGTTTTGTGCACTGAGTTTATGCATCTCATAGAGTTCCCTAACTGACAAATTGCTTCATTGTTCAATATTGGAATCAAACAAAGCAGAACACATCCAAGAGGGGCCACTATCCAACTGATGCCTCAATGAAGAAATTGATTACCAAGGAAATATCTAAGCAACCAAACAACAAACAGAATGCACCGAGTATAGTTGCCAAACTGATGGGGATGGATCTATTACCATTGGATACAAAGGCTGAAGCTCAATCGGTTCAGGAAAATAATGAAAAGATTGAAATCATTGATAAAGAAGTTCAGCTCATAGAAAAGGTGTCTGCTGTTCAAGCCCCTAAAAAATCAAAGTCTTCTATCAGGAAGGAATTCCATTCTTATAAGGATAGTTATTTGCGTTACTGGAGCAGTGGAACAAATTATTTTGGAAAGCCACGTCCTCGTGTACATCCTCAAGAAAAAGAGCTCCAGAAATTTAAAAAAGACTTTGAAGCATGGCAGGCAACCAGGTTTCTTGAATGTGCTAGGGCTGTTCAACTTGGCAACATTCCTGAACAGTGGCTAGCTCAGTTGGATCTTACAAAAGAAAAGATGTCTATTTACGAAACTTCTAGGAAAGCAGCAATCGAGAAATCTGGTGAACCTAAAAGAAAGATGCTAAAATCTCGGTCTCTACGTGGAGTTGATTTTGAGCAAACCAGATACAAAAAGGATATGTTCCTACCTAAGCAAAAGGAATCATATTCTTTTAGTGGTGTACGCCCAGATAGAGACCTTGAGCAGCATTCTTTAAAGGGATCTGATTTAAATTCCGAGAAATCTTCTGCAGCCTCAAAGATAGTTATTTTAAAGCCTGGTCCCGATAGCTTTAGTACCAATGATGAGTCTTGGGTTGCTTCTTCTTCCTCAGTCGATGATAGAGACTGTATAGAAGATCTTCTTGAAGAAGTGAGGGAAAGACTGAAATATGAAATGCAGGGCAACACAATTAAAAAGGGTTCCATGGTAAGAGGGGGCGGAATTGAGACTCCTTTCAAAGAAAAACCAGCGCATGCAAAACAAACCTTTCAGCCAGTTGCTAAATATGTGAAGGAATATACCAGTAAAGACCAGGGCCGGAAGTTGCTTCGATCAGAATCAGCAAGATACTGTCAAAGTGAAAGTCTTCTGAATGAACTAGCTCCATCATCTCCAGAATACATGAGCAGAGATACAAGGAAGTTATTGTCAGAGAGGCTGAGGAATGCCTTAGGAGAGAATCTCCATGTCATTTCAGACGGCTCTCCCAGGGAACCCTTGTTTGATGATGCTAGGGGAAGATTAGAGAAAGCAAGGGATATTTTAAATGCTGATAACGGGAAGCACTACTGGTGTGATGGTAAATACAATGCAGATACACTAGCTAGATCCTTCCGATGTGACCCGAATGATAGTGAAAAATTCCAGCAATCGCCAAGGAATTTGGTTCGATCTTTGTCAGCTCCCGTATCAGCAATGTCATTTGGGAAGTTGCTTCTAGAGGATAGATATGTTTCAACTGGGGCTCAAATTAAAAGAAAGCATGAGGCCTTTGAAAACTTCTCATTGGATGTCAAAGATCCAAGGAAAGAAAGGTTCAATTTACGAGAGAGAGTTTCCAGTCTTAAGCATAGCCTCTCTCTTAGAAGGAGGTTGTTTAGCAAAAAGCTTGAATCTATGGATTTTTCTGAGAGCATTGAATCGAATTCACCGAGAGATTTGATGAATGAACCCACTGTTACTGCAAGCTTTAATGACAGAAATGTAAGTAACTAGTTTATCCTAAATGGGACACAGCTATTCTTTAATGCATTTGAATTTTGGAACGTCATATGGAAGCTTTGGACACATTCTTATGGCTCACCATTCAATGTTTGCTTTCCTGGTTATGCTATTGCAGGACAACTCAACTGAGCTTCCGCCTAGTCCTGCATCCATATGCAGTAGTTATCATGAAGATTTTTGGAAGCCAACAGACAATCCCAGTCCAGTTTCCGTCTCAGACGTGACCTCTGTAGAAGATCAAAGTTTGGGAAATGCTTTTAAAGAGATCAGCTCCAATCTTACAGGTTAGAAAACCTAAGAGATCCTTCTTTTCATTATGATGATGAATTTGAACATGGTACTGATTATTAATGCATATTGTATGATTTTTTTGCCTAGGGCAAATTGAATTGTTTCATCACATGGTCATGGAATTTAAAGTCAAGCACATTAACTATTGGATACAGAAGTGTTTGGTTCATGCAAATATTACCTGCATTATATATTGACAATAATAAAGTACTGTTTTATACTATGGTGTTTTAAAGAAACTGATACTAGTTTAATATGATCTGGCATTCTAGCCACACTGTCCTGGCATTCACTGTGATGATGTTTACTGCGTTGTCTGCGCTTACACAGTCTGAGAACAATGTTATGGTTAACTTATTGATGAATTACTCTCGGCTCGGATTTTTTGATCCATGACTGAGATTATGTTTTTCATGTATCATTCTCAATTATCTTACTCTCACGAACATTTGTGTAACAGAGCTGCGAAAGCAATTGAACCAGCTCGATTATGAAGGATCAGAAATCACCACAGTTACTGAGGATCCTTCAGAACAGGAGGTGGTTGACTTGGAAGACGAAGCAGAAGTCTACGTCAAGAACCTGCTTGTTACTGCAGGCTTGTATAACGGATCATGGGTCAAATCTTTTTCAAGATGGGATCCATACGTAAAGCCTATGCCTAACTGGGTCTATGAAAAAGTGGAAGAATCATACCTGAAACCAACCGATGAAAACGAAGCCATGAGTAACGAGGACTGCAGTTTGGAGCATAAAATATTGTTTGATTTATCAAATGAGGCACTCACAACTGTTCTTGGTCCCCCAAGGACATTGTCTAAATTCAGAAGGAAGATAACTGAATCCACGATGTTGCCCCACCCTCAGGGCAGAAGACTATTGGAGCTGGTATGGGAAATGATCAGCGATTACCTATATCCCTCGAGCTGCACATCCTCTTATTCATTTGACGATTTGGTTGCTCATGATTTGCATTTTACGCCATGGTCTTGTCTCTTAGATGAGGAGATGAGTGCTGTGGGTAAGGAGTTAGAATATCAGATTGCAGGAGGCCTAGTAGAAGAACTTTTGAAGGATATGGAGTTGTGATTTTTCGTCGTGTACAGTACAGATGCCTCAAGTTTTAACTCGTGAGATAATAGAGTTGTTCATAAAGACAAGTATCAACTATCAACTCCCTAAGTTGTGATCGGTGTTGATATATATAAATATATACACGTATGTCATACGAAATTTGTTTGTAGATGTTCGTGAATAGGTAGAAGGTTTAACTAATGACTTGTAAATTTTACTTAGCTTGCTCGTGTATCACTAATATTTCTTCTTCTTCTCTCTGACAAGCTGATTTATTGTTGAAACAGTAATGCTAAAATTCTGTGTGAGATTTGAATAAGATGCACTGTGCATTAATTAAACATTGTCTTATCTTTCTACTAGGGGTAGTGCAAATACAAGTTCAAGGAGCCAGTTTTTACATATCAATTGATATTTAGCAACCTCAGAAAGAGCAACATACATAATTTTAGAACTATGCAATCACTGCAGAAAGTGGATAACAAACACTTCATTAGACAGGTGATCTACGTCACTCGGAACTCTTCAAATACCCGGGTACTCAAAGCTAACATGTCATGTGTACAAAACCTGAAAACCGCAATTCATATTGAACCGAAATCACTTAATGATGCTATTGGTTGTAACTATACATTTAACTCTTCAATAAGTATTGGGCTTTATCGCTTTAAAAGACTTTGAACATTGTGGCCTCGTGGCTTTGTGGGACTCATATTGCTTTCTCTTGCTTTCCAACTCTATTTGTATCAATCTATTCACAACTTTTGATTTAGTAAACCATCTTTGAATCACGCTTGAGCCATGATTGGATCATGCTTGAACCAGGTGAGAATGGACTGAACTATGTTTGAACCATGCCTGAATTGACTGGACCATGAAGAGCTACGTCCGAGCAATGACTAAACCGTGGTTGAGCTGATTTGATCATACATGGAGTTATGTCTGAGCAAGGACGGGATTATGCTTGATCTGACCACGGCTGAGCAAGGTTGCTTGAGCCATGCTGCAAGGGCTTGAACCATGCATGACTATGTATTGAACCATGCTTGAGCAAGATACCACACATATAGTAGGCAACCCAATATGCCCCATACTAGTTTTAGCTCGAAAAAATTGTTACCTTCCCTCTTAGAGAAATTTTTAAGGACTCACGACTATTATCTTCCCTCTATGATCGTGGCTCGAGCGTGGTCCAATCTCCATTATATTCCTAGATCAACGATGGGCATTGTTGCTCAAGCATGGTTCAACATAGTCTAGGACTATGAGTAGGCAACCTTCTTTTCACTATGTAATAGTTTTTAGGACAAAGGGCCTAAGGGGGCTTGAGGAACATATGGCTTAATCAAATCAAAATCAAAACTTATGGACCTCATTGATTGAAAGACTAGTACTTGGACCGTTGTGAGTTAGTGAACATGACCATCAAATTAAATCGACTTCATGACCTCAATCAATAATCAAATAATCAATAGCGTTTTCCTTTGCCTCCAAGGCATTCCACTTTTTAGATGGTGGGTGAGGTGGTTTACCTATTTTAGTAGTTTGACCATTTCTCAAAATCTGAAATATCATGTTTATGTGAATTGAAAATTGAAATAAACAAATTCAGTTCATTTCCTAAAAATAATTACAAGACGTTAATTGATACTTTTTTGCAAGGCTATACGTATTCATTTGTTTAGATGCAAAAATATAATGCGCTAGTATTGAACCATGATCACCCTGAAGACGTCATTGCATCAGCTCTAGCTTGCTTGCATAGTTGCATGCGTCTAGCAATTTATATTGTCAATATTTCGAGTTTATCAACATACGATTAATCGATTATATAGAGTTGGCAAAAATGGCCGTAATAGATTATATATGAAGTTGACCACCTCAAACCCTAAGTTAATTTATTCATTTCAAAATCAGATGATATTTTTTTTCCTGTTGTATCAAAAAATTACCCCGTCTTTATATATGTATATATCTTACGTAGTGAAGTTTTTTATTTTAAGCGGAGTGAAGGTAGTCATGTTCATTATTGAAGCGGATACCCGGCACAAAAGGGTGTGGAGCTTATTCCAAGAGAATTCAACAATGGAGGGGTCTACTTGAAGACTGAAGTGGTTAAATAACCCCACACGGTGGCACTAGTCACATTGCTTTCTTTATTGCTTTTGTTAGTTAAGCTTTAGTAGTAGTTGCTTTAATAATCCATTTGTCAACTTTTGCAGCAAGAATTAAACACTCCATTTATGCTTCCATGCCATTGTCTTTAAGGAAACATTTTCAACTTAATAAAGTTAGACTTGAGCAAAGGTTAAAGGTCTATACTCCTATATGAGGATACTTAACATAATTGCTTGTATATTCTTTGTTTATGCATTGTCAAAAAAATTTGATACTCGTATATGTTGTTCATTAATCATTATAAATGACAAGACTAATCCTTATACTAATGTTGTAACTTGATTGATTAAAGCAACATTATCGTTTCCTAAATCTTTCTACCTCTCTATATATCTCATCCCTTCTCATCGATATATATATGCGATACTAGCTAGTCAATTATAATTCTTATAATAGTTCTCGAATACTTCATATTTCACAATTATTGTACAAATCTAACTTATTTTAGATCACAGATCTTATGATGTGAACTTCATTCTATATTGAAAAGGATTGCTCATTCCTTAGTCTTTAGGTATAAAAATAATATGAAGTATATTTTAATTTAATGTTATGGAGTTTGTTTTCCGTAATTAAGTCTACCTCACCTAAGAGTATGTTTTCAGTTCAGCTAAAAACAGCTGAACTGAAAGTTTTTTATGAGTGATTAATGAATAGCAAAATAAAAAAAGAGCCGAACTAAACTAAACTAATGGGGCTGAACTGATTTTATGGTGAAGTAAACATACCCTTATTACTGGTTTGTTGTTTGCAATCGAAGCCTTGACTAATTTTTTGGTGGTTGTAGAATGTAGACTTGTAGCAAATTAAGGCTTGAGTGTTGCAATATCTAAGTAAGTGACAATATGATTAGAACGGCATAATGACAAATTGGAGACGGCGGAGGTGCACATGCTTGGTCGGTTATATGCTTACACTCCGATGAAATTAACCTTAACCTTTTCTTAATGTCATGCAAAGAATATAATTATACAAATCAGATAAGGCTATACTTATTACATAGTTGGAATATTCCATCACCCTTTTGGAAAACAATAAAAAATAATAAATTGAAGCCTAAATTACATTGTCATATACGGGAAATTTCTAGTTTCGAGATGTTTTATAAATATTAAGCAGTGACTTTTTTTTGTTATTATACATATTAATGATGGCTTCTATACATATCGGAGTTTAGAAAAGAATATTTCATGTGTATATGTACATTACTTGAGCCCTTATACAAATAATGTACAATCCTTAAAATTATAATTATTTACGTTTTGTATATGTAAAATACTTATTAAACATCTCACAAGTCACAATTAGTAGCATACTGGATAAACGGACAAAAGTAGCACCCTGAACTCTGCGGCTCAACCTCAAGGTTGGTGCTAAGTTAAGCACATGGACACACGATATAATATACTCTCATATATTTGAATTGGTCTAATCAAATTAGATTATTCTTACTCCCCCCGCAATCCACTCTCTTTCCTATTTTAGCTGATTGTGTTATTTCCCTCTCCAATACGCTGTACCCATGAATGTTCTCTTGTATTTATACTCCAAAATCTTTTTCTTACCTTTTCTTTTTTTTTAATACAAAAATACAAAATCATTCTTAATTTCCTCCTTTTTGTCCTTTTTTGAAAAAATAGAAAAAGAAAACGAGTAAACTATAGTACCCCAAAAAATCAATACTCTTCACTTTACTGCTACTAATACTATCACCATTTTTCTGCATTCAATAATCTTCAACTTAAAAGAAGAAAGTAGTGAAGATGATGGATCCTCATCATCAACAAATTCCTCCTTCATTACAACAACAACAACAACAACAACAAAGTCATGAAAATGGGATTATTAATAATAATGGTGGAATTATTGATGTTAATCACAGTAATAATAATAATGCGATTAATGGAGTTTTGTATGTGAAAGTGATGACTGATGAACAACTTGAAATTCTACGAACTCAAATTGCCGTTTATGCTACCATTTGTGAACAGCTTGTTGAGATGCATAAAGCCATTACTGCTCAACAAGATCTTGCTGGTATGCTGCCTTTTCTTTTTAATTTCATTATTTGGTTTATTTTTGAATTTTTTGATTCATTTATTGAACTGGGGTTCTTTTAAATTTCTAATTTTTTGCTGTAATTTTTTTGAATTTTGGGGGTTTAGTTTGTTCAAAATGTTGACTTTTTTTTTTTTTTTACTTTACTTTCCCTTTTTCTGGGGTTATTAGTGAGTTCGATTACAGTGTTTTTGCTGTTTTTTAATTTGAGGTTTTTTGCTAAACTTAATTCGTAATTTTATAATTGATTAGCTTCAATTCTTTTAATAAATGCAACAAACTTTTTGTTAGATTTTATTGTTTAAATTTCATTTCATTTCACCAATTCTTAATTATGGTTACCATGGCAATTTGCAGTCTTTATCACAAAATCAACAGTAATATATGATCAAGCTTTAATCTTGGGATAATGATTTTGTAAGAGTAGTAATTATTTTATATATTGTGGGGATGATTTCCTTGTACAAAGATTTTTCGTTTGAGAAATAAAATTGCATATGATGGTATTAAATATATATGTACTTTGTGAAATGAATGTACACAGTTCTCAAAATGGATCATCATTTATGATGTATGAAAGTATTCAGTGTTGTGTCCTGTTTTGGAATTTGGTCTTGATGTGCATTGATTATGATGTGGTTGAGCTTTGAAGTTTGGACCTTGTTTGTACTCGTTTTTTACCCCGTTCCGAACTCTGTGCAATAGCAGCGTTCTTGTATGCAATTCCATAATTATTTTATATGCAAAAAATGAAGTTTTATGCTATTCCATAATTATTTTATATGCAAAAAATGAAGTTAAAAATATCAAACTGGTACTTGTTGTGTGGAGGGAAATCATGTGTGAATGTATGATCTATTAGTACTATCAAGTCTGTTGTAGTTGACAAAGCATGTCAATGGCAGTTGCTACCGAAGTGATTGAAGTAGTCGACTGACTTAACGTTATTGATCTGTTAAATTTGCATAACTTAAGCAATTGAATATTCAATAAAACTTCCTTTTCTTGCTTTGATTACTTTCAGAAGTCTAATTGGTGTATTAAGCTTAAGCCTCTTCCTATGCTAATACTTAATTTTTCCTTTACATGTAATTAATGCAGGAGTTAGGTTGGGAAATCTGTACTGTGATCCCTTGGTCACAGCTGTGGGTCACAAAATTACTGCTAGGCAACGGTGGACTCCAACACCGGTGCAGCTTCAGATCCTTGAGCGTATTTTTGACCAAGGCACGGGAACTCCTAGCAAACAGAAGATCAAAGAAATAACTGCTGAGTTGTCTCAGCATGGGCAAATCTCTGAAACAAATGTCTATAACTGGTTTCAAAACCGGCGTGCTAGATCAAAAAGAAAGCAGCTAAACAGTAATGCACAAAACAATGGTGAATCAGAAGTAGAGACAGATGTGGAATCACCCAAAGACAAAAAGACAAAGCCTGAGAATTTCCAATCTCAGCCTAACTCAATGTTGAGGGCTGATGATTCATGCTTCCAGAATCAGGAAATAAGTTCTAGTATACACACCATTGATTCACAGCCCGGGAAAATGGATTCCGTGTTTGCTTCAGATGGCACTTCCAGATCGAGTGTCAGCCCAATGGCTTTCTATGAAAGCATCCTGCAGAACCCAAGTATGTAGTTATATAAGTATATTCTTACCAACTATATATGTTGACTCGGATCTCTACTTTACTAAAACATCATTTCTGGCATAAAAGGAATTAGTTAGTGCAAAATTTGCTATATGCCTATTTGTTGACACTGCCCAATTTGAATTTCTGCGACGATGCGATCTATCAGTTCTGATATCATGTTGTAAATTACTTCTGTTGATTATAAAAGTATAATGGTAAATGAAATAATTTAGATGTAACATCAGCCCAGTAAGTCTGTGGCCGTCTTGTATTTCTCCTGTGGATGTACTTTAAATTGATAAACCTTTCTGTGGGAATGACATTTTTACGACTTTTTGTATCCTCATATGTCATATTTTCTCCCCTATCATTATATAATCAGTCATCGAAGGATAAGAAAGTATGTTTATGGTTTGATAGTAATAAAAAAAAAATCAGTACAAAAACACTTTAATTGTTTGACCATCATTGATCTTCTTGCCTCATCTGAATGTTTGGCTAATGCTTACATTATGCTCTTTCCTTTTCTCTATGTTTTCTTCTTACTGATTGACTCAGTCTGGCATTCAGATATACCAAAACCTTCTTGCTTACAGTTGGCTATTGTTATGCACTCATTGAAATCGCTGCAACATTTTTATTTTGAAACATTGAAGCCGTTTGAAGATTAATGCCAAAAAATGTTTATGATAATGAAATCTGTGATTGATTTCCATTTGTTTTCAGTTTTTTCCTTTTGCTTCTGTTTTTAACCTCTTGAATATATAGCTAAGTAAGAAGTTTACACACTCATGCTTATGTCTCCTTGCAAACTATTACTCAATGAAAAATTCATTAAGCAAATCTCTCTCTAATCCCTTTGCTGTAAATGCAGGAATAGATGATTTGATCGGGAAGATGGAAGTGCCAGGGAGCTATGATACGTATAATCCAACCGAGGACTACAGCATGGCTGGCTGACTTATGTGTATTATTTGCTACAGTATTATATATATAGTTTTATTTATTTTGAGGAGAATGACTTCTACAAATTCTAAGCCAAGCCGGGTCTCGTATCGAGATTACTGAGCTAGGTAGCGGTTAACCCCACCAGAAAGGAACTGGTAACTTTTGGATAAACGCTCTGATAGTTTGGTTGCTTTTTAAAACCTGGTAGTGATACAACTTATTTGTGTGTAAATGGAATGTTTAGATGGATTTTTATTTGGTTTCGAGTTTTTGTCCCCTTTGATAGCAAACCTTAGTTTTGAAATGGTGAAATTCCAAGGCGGAATGACGGAAATGACTGTTAATTTGGTTGTTTTAGATACCTCCTCACTAGGTGACGTGGGGAGTGATGTGTTGTGAAGGTTTCATGTGATTGATGATACATTGTACTAAACCTATAATGCTAGCTTTTTGTGCAATGGATTTGCACTATGGTATAAAATGTTTCCTCTTTATTTACTTTGAATTTAATGAGTGATCAACTGATCAATGTAACATTTTCTTGGCCTCTTGTAACTTTGTAAGTCTTCTTGGAATCATGGTTATGAGACTCGCAAAAAATTCACCCAGCACGAAATGAGAATAGACTTGAAGTAAGTGACCGCTTTCTGTTTATCTCTTCAATCCCAAGAGCATCACTTCATCGTTTACTTTCTAACTCTAAAAAAGCTCATATAAGAAGCTATTCCTTGCAAAAGGTCTTCGCATGCTAGTTTCTTTTTGGTTAAAAACTTATTATAGCACCTCATGATCAGGCCTTTTCACTCCAATTTGCGTGTTCTAAGTTCATATTTTAAAACTCAATAAACAATGGATAATAGCCTTTGATTGAAACTGATAGAGGGGTCTTTCCAAACCTTGTCTTTTTTTTTTTTTTTTTTTTTTTTCC
>PYUH01000164.1:2556564-2613507 GCA_016808085.1 Suaeda aralocaspica
TTTTTTTTTTTTTTTTTTTTTTTTTTACCGCGTGCTATGCACCACCACAAGGCTCCCCATTATCATTCTCGGCCCCTAAAAACTTATTATTGTCCCTCGTAAGGCCTTTTAATCTAAAATCGACTGGACTGGGTTCATATATTTAACATACGGGCACCCCCAAAAGTTTTTGGCAACTTTTTTGCCGGGACCCCAAAAACTCAAAAAACAGTGAATTATAATAACCTTTAAATTAGGTCCCCTGAGGGGTCTTCCCGGGCACAATCTTATTTTTGCTCTATTTTTTTCCCATGTACTATGGTCCACCACATGGCACCTCAGGATCACTTTCGGCCTATAAAAATGTGTTGTCATCCCTAATATGGCCATTTCCGAACAAAGGAAAAACAATGCATAATAGCCTTTCATTGAGACCTTTGGAGGGGCCTTCTGAGTGTCCATCTTATTTTTGGTCTGTTTTTTTACTGCGTGTCATTGACCACCACAAAAATCCCCACAATCGATTTCAGCCCCTAAAAATGTGTTATCATCCCTCATAGGGTCTTTCCATAGAAGGGAAAAATAATAGCTATTTTAAGGACCTTCAAAATTCCTGTTATCGTCCCTCTTAAGGCATTTTCGCTCCAAATCACTTGGTCTGAGTTTATATTTTAATCATATGAGTATCAAGGAATTTTTTTTCCCGGGACCCCGAAAACTCAAAGAACAATGAAAATAATAGCCTTTGATCGAGGCATCAAGAGGGTCCTTCCCAGGTCCCATTTTATTTTCGCCCTGTCTTTTAACCGCGTACTATAGACCACCACAGGACTCCCCATGATCGGTTTCGGCCCTTAAAAATATGTTATTATCCCTCTTATAACCCTGTCTTTTTGCCGCGTGCTATGGACCATCACAGGACTCCCCACGATCGATTTTCGTCCCTAAAAAGTGTTTAGGAGTCTAGGACAACTGTCCAGAAGCTGAAGCCAAAGACTATAATTCACAATTTTGGAGGGCTCACGGGTGCTAGAAAAAAAGATTACCGGTAATTTTACATGTTATCCCAGTGTCAAAAAACGGCCACCAGATAACTTGTCGGGGTTCGAAAGGTCATAAAAAGTCCTAGGATAATGAAAAAGATAAGTGATCCCTTTTAAAGGATTAAAACGAACGTGGGTTATCAGAAGCAAGTGCATGAAATTTTGGGAGAAAACGAGATGGAGCCCTAAAAGGCCCTCTAAAAACTAAAAATGAAGGTTATAAGTCACGCTTTTTTGGAGTTCCATGGACTTGAAAATTATTGGTCTAAAATTTTACATATTGATTGTCAAATCAAGAGAACACCCCTAAACGGTTGAAATCGGCTCAAACAACTAAAGACACAGCATCAAAAGCGCAAGGAACACTCTTTTCAAGATTTTTGAGGAATTTGGAAATCAGAAAAAAAAAAATGTTACATAGGCACGTGAATTCGTTCATGATCTCATTGAAATATCATAACTCAAATACTCAACTCGAAAACTTTAGAAAATACTAGTATGTAAGTAACAAAGTTTTGAGACACTTCGTTTATTATCACATAAAATTTGCTCTCATGGAAATCATTTCTGATTTTTTAGTTAAGTTCCTTTAATGCTCATTTTCAAAAATTAGCAAGCGTGAATAGAGACAAAAGCTATGCTTCATACTCTTCGCTTACGAATTTAAGATGATAGTTCGCTGTAATCAGCCAAAGGTATTCTCACTTCCTTATTTCTTCAATTAAAATTCCTCTTCTTTTCTCTCAAATTTTCTAGGTTTAAGATTTACGACGATTTTTCTTCTCAAAATCATCATTTTTCTATTTCATTATCAAATTGTTTTGTTTGAAGATCTAAAATGTTTCTGAAATTGATGATGAATGTAGATTTTTACAATGGCTGAAAATCAAATTGCCAATTCAAGATTCATATACATACATGAAACTAAGAAAACTGTTGATATTCACAATATTATCACGAAGAAAAATCGTCGATGGATTATACTCGCCTGCTTTTCGTCGCTTGTTTTTCCGTTGAATTTCTCCTTTATTATTCAATCACAGGTATTTTGCTGCATTTTTCAACTAAATTGTTCTGAATTTTCTCCTTTTTTATGATTATTTTTGAATTTCTCCTTTATATTACAATCAGAGGTATATTGCTGTATTTTTCAACTAATTTGTTTTCAATTTTCTCCTTTTTTATGTTTATTTTTAAGTGAAAATGTTAGTACCTAAGTTGTTTTTGTTGTGTTTCAACTCGATGAATTGAAGTTGATGTTTGGTTTTGTGGCAGGAAATGCTAATTTCTGTAATTCTCTTGTATGTGATGAGTGTTATTATCTTCGTCAAATTATTGCGTCGGAAAATCGTTGCGAAAGGTGAGTGAATTGTGAACTGTGAACACACTTTTTGATATTGTTTGTGGTGACTGGTAATTTGATGTGTTGTGCACTCATAAATTGTATAATTCCTTGATTTGTTAGCTCAAAATGGCATCATTTGGCTATGGACATAGTCACTTGAACGGACCGTGTTGTTTTTCCGTTCTTTGAGTTTCTGTGTGTTGTATTGTTGCCTCTATAGGGAGATGAAAGCTGATAATGAATCACCGTCATAATTTATTAATGTTGCTTATGATTAGTTATTCTTATAACTTCTACCTTCTAACGTGACAGAGTCTGTTGTGATCATCCCAGCATTTGGAGTGCAACTTGAAACACATTATAGTAGGTACATCTCCTCGATTGCAACATTTGAATGAACTTGTTTATTGTGAGCGAATGTTAGAAGCATGACGTCTTTGGATGTCAAAAGTATATTCTGCTCTGATATACTGTGTACAATATAATGTAGGAAGTATAATTTGGACTCTAATTTGCTTTCTAAACATTTGGTGATAATTGATGTTATTGAATGAAGATGTCTACAAATTGTTTTTCTACCTAGAATTTCTATCGTTGAAAATGACTTGACTCTCTAGCTCAGCGGATGTATGATTTGTCGTTTTTAGTTCTCTGCACAGCTTAATTACCACGTCAACAAGCCATTTTATTCTCCTCACCTTGCCCAATGGAGTTTCAAGAAAGCATTTCATTATAAGTATCTTCTGGATAGTATCCTATATAGATATAACTTTGGAAGTGATTGAATTATGATATGTCGTTTGTTGTATATATGTAAAACTTAAATACCATCACTCAAGGTTTTCTCATATATTAATGCTTGTTTTGCTCATATGTGAAGTATTTTTTTTACAATTATATAAATAAGAAGAAAACAAAAATGGATTTATATTGTTCTGTGAGTTGATGATTATGAAGGGTGAGTTGATCATTATGAAGGGTGAATCCATTTCATTTAATTAAAAATACAGTTGCATAATTCAGTATAATACATTTATGTATTTAGCCTTTTTTATTACAACTTATCAGGATTGATCTTTGATTCTGTTGTTTTGTCTTCTGAAATTGTATTTTCTTCTCCTATTTTGGCTCATAGTGGAAGAGCTATTCGACACTTTGTTCCCATTGACAAGATTTTGAAGCCTATATTGAATGAATGTGTGACGCCGGTGACATGTTATTGGAGCTTGGCATTACTTTTACGCGAAGAAGATGAATTGATGCTAGTTTTTAAGGTACAAACTATTTAGTTTCTTTTTTACATTCATTATCCTTGGGTTTTGATTTGTGAGTTTGATCTCCATCCTATGCCATCAATTGAAGTACTGTGGTTGATATCGAAGAATCAAACATTATGCAGAGTGAATGGATTTTTTTTTTTTTTTTTTTTTTTTGTTGTTGAAATTTCTCAGAATGTAATCCATGCATGTATTGCTGGCTTGTGTGCCGATGATTGTTTCTCTTCTTTGGCAGGAATTGCGACCCCCATTCAAGATGTTGCTACCAATTTGGAAGGCGCTTTGTGCTGCTACAGAACCCAGTGAATGCTTAAATATTAATCAGACAACCAGCTGAATCTTTTGTAAGGTGTGAATTGTGGCAAGGATCTGTATTCTTTATCCTATGACACTTTCATTTTTCCTTTAGAGTATTGGTGTAGAGTTAGCAAAACAACAGTGTCAGCTTTTTGCCCGTTGATGATACATAGATTGTACTATTGTAGTGCTAATCTGATGACTTGGTCAGCAAGCTTGTGAACTGCATTTGTTGCTGGCTACTTGGCTACCTTAAACGTTTTATAGTGATTTCCTTAGAAACCCTGTTGTTTAGTGATCAGGAATATCCTTCATTTATTGCAGAGATGTAGTGTCTGTACTCAACTATATATAAATCATACGGAGTAATGTCTTGGGATTGTCAAATGTCCCTCTACTATGTCAACCTCACTGAATCTCGTTTCTGTTTGCAGGGAAACCTGAGGTGAAACTAACACTGCTAAATCAAGGATTTTTACCGGACATCTTCTTCAGAGTTAATAATTATCACAAACAGCTATATCGTAGATTTGAAGTTGATGGTTGGTAGAGGACTGAATTTATGGCCTTCTTTGGCAAGGCTATGTGGCCATGTGAGGCTTGATGCAGCCTTGACAAGTTAATCACAGGAGAGGGTGGTGGTGGTTTGGGAAACCCCAAGTGCGCCGTGGAAACCAGTCCTGTTTCTCAGGGAAGGCAGATGGAGGACAGGTGACATGCTCATTGTTCTCTTAACTTGGACTTGTGACGCTTTGAAGCTGCTCATTATTTGCTTTGCAGGGATATCTTATTTTTTACTCAGGGAAAGGATCTTTAGCCCATATGGTAATGTGATGTCAAATTACATCCTTTTTGTAGCAAAGCTCATTCACAATCTGTTGAGTTTCTAATTGATCTTACTAGGATTACAACATACTTTCTTGTAGCACCCGCAATAATGGGACATGATTCTTGTAGGCCTCTCTGTTAGTATAAACAAGTCAAAAGAATGGATTTACTCTGCTCTCCAAAGCTCCTTGGCAACTATAATTAAGGTTACTTTGGGATCATTTAACAATTGTTACATAATGAAAAGAAAAGAAAAAAACCTAGACATGTAACATATTGGCAGTTGATTGGTGGATAAGGTTTTTTATTTTTAACTGGTGTACTGTAATGGTTTTTCTTCTGCCATGTATTTTTGTTTTATAATCCCTTTTCTGAATTTAATAGTCGAAGCCTGAACTAGTAATTTAATTGTTCATCTGGATAAAGGTTACAAATGCTATGGTACAACATTAGCTCATACGATTTATTGATTTAATACCTCACTATCACTTCGTATTGTTGTACAACATAACTATATACTTAAACCCTATATTTTGGAGCCTGTATACAATGTGGTCAAAGAATGAAGATACACTCACTATCCTAAAAAAGGAATGTAAAATGGAAGATGGTACAGATAAAACTACAATTGAAAACAGAATTTTGAAAAGAGAACAAGCCCTATATACATTCCTTACAACCATTGTGCACTAGCAAGGGAAGTTTTCAACCAGAACCTCTTGCAATTTCAAGCCTATATTTAGCACGATCAAGAGAAACCTTGTTTTTGCGGAGTCCATGCCATGCATTTTTTGAGTCGTCATGCCAGGATCTGAGGTGCAGGATCCCCTTGTGCAATGCCTTCAGATTCACCAGAGGCACTGTTGTTGGTCTTCCATGAGCACACTGCACAAATGAAAATGGTATGTGATTGCTTAGGTTTCATCTGCAAAACAATACCTAACTACCTATCATGTCTATACGGTAATGAAACTTACTTGAAAACATAATGATGTTCGCTTCAATTCATCAACAATGAGGGAACATTCAGATGGCAAAAGTTTGTCCCCAAACATAATAGCACCTACAAAAGTAGAGATTATAAAATAAAATATCTTGAAGCCTATATGGCGTACACATTTCACTGGAACAACATACTATATCACCGTTTATAAGAAACTAAAGGGTAGTAAAGAGAATTAAAATGGAAAAATATGAGCTAGTTCTGGTAATGATAGGTCAAAAATAGGCCATAAATAATGCAGTGGCAGGTAGCTTTGAAGAACAGAGAAATGAGCCAGGAGGATATGAGATGATAATCAACTTTTGTGTGAGGTCCATTGAAAAATTGAATCATCAAAAATTAAGTTATGATACTGAAGGAGGTACCAAAAAGGAACCTATTTTCTTTCCTATGCTTGCTTTAGTCCGTTTACCTGACTCAAACAGGTTTCTTGTTCTCCAACAATGATTGAATCACTTTGTTGCTACCAGTCCATCTATACTAATCAAGTGCCAAGAATATCACATTCCATTCAGGGTTCTATGTTCATCTGTCAACAAGGGGGGAAAAAAGAAGAGGGATTTACACAAGGATTGAGGTCATACCTCTGCATGCTTTGTAGTTTAGGACTCGAACTACAGATGGCGGAATGGTTGATGATCCGTCAGTATCAGCAAGCTATAACAGTTTACAACGAAAAATTAATTAAATGTTTGCTGAAGAATTTATTCAACTGTAAGATGAACTTTATCTTTTTTAAAATGAAAGCCGGTGTGTGCTTACTTGCTCAAGGTATTCCACCAAATCTGTATCAGACAAGTTCACACCCAATATACACGGTACCTAAACACAGATCAATGCATAAATCAGACATGAACAGCATAGCATATAGGGTTACATAGGCATATAGCCTTGCATTCTATCACTACCATTCTCTATATCACAAGGAAAAGGGATCACAGATTTGTAAACATCAGGTGGAAACCAGAAATATTAAGTGGCACTCTACGTTGCAGCATTGCTGGATTGCAAGTCCTATACAAGCCCAAAGAGGGTTTTGTCACAAATCCAATTGGTATGGGGAAGAGTAACTCCTAGGAGTGATTATGATGCAAGTCATGTTCGAGTTTAGGTTGCTCAAGTTGAGCTTTGGTCGAGTCAAGCTCGAGTGACTTGGGAATTGTCTCATCTCAGAAGCAGCCCGAGTAACTTCTCAAGCATATACGATGGTATATTATAATTCCCCCTCTTTACATGTGCATTTCATATTAATGAGTTTCGCAAGTTAGATCATTGCTTAGGGGCTCTGGACAAGATTGCTTTAAATTAAACATGAACCTAACAAGAGAATCCATTTGCCATATAAAAAAAAAAAATAAAAAAAAAAATCAGAAATGAGAAACTGAGCAAATTAGGCAAAGCTTTCTTCCATGACTCAGCAACTTCTAGCCCAAAAAAAATTAAGGAAATCAAACAGGCAATGAACTGGACTCATGGGGCTTATGAGGCTAATCCAATTCGGTTAGAAAAGGCTTGAACCAAAAAAAAAAAAAAAGACAGATGCACAAGAAAATGCTGTGTGAGGATTTTGTCTTTTGGAAGAGATTCAAGCTTCTTGGATGCTTTAAAACTAACTTTAATTTTGGTATATACAGTTTTATAATCTACTGTCTCATCTCTTCATCAACTCAATATGTCAGCTCACTACTAAACACTAGAGTACTATTGCATGATCAGCACTACTAGAAACATCTTTGAGTTGAATGCCAAAACAGAATTTACAGAAGCAGTCTTTGCATTAGATGAAAAGGATGACTGTGGAGAAAAACAGTATGATTACCGCATTAAGTGTGAGATTAGACGCCCGTTCAGTTAGAAGATTTAGATTCCTGCAAAATGGTCCAACCCCAAAAAAGTCAGATAAGAATAAAATCATGCTTTGATACTTCGTCTGTTCGGTGATTTAAGGAGAGCATAATATGAAAATTATGAAAAATTGATAAAACCCCACCCAGAAAGATTTCTGTTACAAATGTGCATTTTCCATACTTGGCTTTAACTTTAACTAAACATGTAGTGTTGTGTTTATTTTTATGATTTAAGATTTATAATGAATTTAAAGATATACCCAAGTCCTAAACCATACAAAATCCAAAGAGGAAGAGGAAGTTGCTTGTGCAGTCACTGGGTTGTAAACTTGGAAAATATCAGGTTCCTTAGCAGAAGTAAGCATGAAAGAACGTAAGAAGGATGACCAAAGATAGGATGAGAAAATGCATGGAAGAAGATGAGTGCTGGGCAGGTTGGGGTTGCTAGTGGCCATAGTCACCATTATTGGCAGCTGAGTGGGGTAAAGTTGGGTAGAGATAAAGGGATTAATAAAGAAAATTACTACTGCGGCTGACAGGGATGGATGTCATGTAATACCCAAACTACATACGAACTGGCACAAATCAAATAACACGTTACGTTAGTTTCTTCTTTAAAATGAGAATATTGGACACAATCACATTTGTGTGGTGCATTATGTGTCTGTTGCACAAGTGTGATAACCTCCGTGTCGATGCACCCATCTATGGGTGCTTTCAATACTAAATCAAATTGAGAAGATCACTTTCAGCCTTATGATTGTGTAATTGCCTGTGAATGTAATTGAAAGTGAATATGTCATCATGGCCATGTGCTGATGTAGTTCACGCATGCATGAATGCATTTGAGCACAGTAAAAGGAACAAATAAAGCAGAAGCAAAAGAGGCAGTAGATTACTTTGAAAAAGATCCAGATTCCTCAGAGAAAATGTTGCATATCCATCCCCAATGCTTTATGTGATCAGCATAATTGCACAGTAATTGGTAGGCCATTTCAGGCAAAACCTAAATTATAGCTAATGTACTCAGAAAAGGTAGAAATAAGTTATTTTAAAGAAGACCATAAGGCAAAGTTTATTTGGATAAAACTTGTGTTTCCAACATACCAAATCTTTCTCTTTATCCAGATGCTTTATTGATTTCATTTCACCAGAAAGAACCTGAAAGTCAACCAATCAACTAAGCAAGTAGTATTTTACAAACTATTCCAACCCACCACCCAAACAAACATACATGAACACTTGCAACCCCCTACCTCCTCCCCAATAACTGTTCAGCAGAACCTGTAAATTGATGGTACCTTTTGACGCATTTCTTCAAGTCGAATTCTCTCATCTGCAGCATGCTGAAACAAGGAGAACACCACGACATTAATTCATATCCTTAGGAAGGCATTGATGTATTAGTTTAGATGCCTCCCAATGGAAACAAAATTAGGTGTGAAATCAAGCATGTCAGTTTCTCTGACCAAATTCCAACACACTAAGAAAACACTTATACATGGTTGTTTAAGCATCTGTGTGCTTATTACTACACATTTGGGTATCCTATGTAGCATAGAATAGGATAGAGTTTCCAAAACATTTGCACAAATTCCCGAAAACAAGGAAACAAGAAAACGTATAGGAAAACAAATAGTTTCAAAAATAATGTAAACAAAAGCAAAAATAACTTGTCTATAAACATATCATTTAATATGTTATTACACACAAAAAATAAATCTTGAATAAAACATAACTACACTCCAACAATAAATTTATCGCCACCTTAGTGTTGAGAATAGAGAAAAAGGCTAACACACAGTGTTTATGAATAAGGATCTAAGAATAGAGAAAGCCTTAAAAAAGGGAAACACCAGATTGTGGACAGACAATAGTCATTGGGAAAGACAAAGTAAAGGCTAAAGAGTGTTTATATTAACTGTTTTTGGTTAGGGCTTAACCGTTTGGCATGTTAAATGGAATCTTTTGCATTAATTATGCATTTTTCATTACATCGGAAAATCTCTAAAGGGGGAAATTAATAAATTTTTTTAGACTGAAACCGAGTGTGAGGCATCTTCCGACTGCACGTAGTGAAAAAACAGAGGACAAATAAGATGGAGTTCAGAAAAGCCCCTGTAAGCCGAAGACAAAGGCTATAATTCATACTTCTCGAGGGTTTTGGGTCCCGAAAAAAATTGCCAAAAATTTTAGAATGTGCCTCTATGGTCAAACTACAGCCCGCAAGCAACTTCTCAAGCTTTGAAAGCTAATAAGACAAGTTTTGTGAAACGAAAAGACTAGTGTGCCCTTTTTTCAAAATGGTCTAAAGAGTGAGGATAACCTTTTAGAAGCTGAAACCGAATGCAAGGCGTTCTGGGATCACCAACAATCCATGGGAAAATACAGGGAGAAAAAACCTTTCAGAAGCTGAAAACAAAAACTATGATTTACAGTTTCAAGGTCCCGAAAAAAAATTGTCAAAAATTCTTACACGGCGTCCACGAGTCAAAAGAGGGCCTTGTTGTGGTTTGAAAGGTCATCAAAGGTTTCTAAGATAACAAAAAAGACAAGTGTGCCCTTTTTCAGGAAACATAGGTTATCAAAAGCAAGTGGGTGAAATTTAGGGAGAAAACAAGACAGAGCCTCGAAAGACCCTCCAAAAGTCGAAAACGAAGGCTATAAATTACGCTTTTCGAGGATTCTTGGGGATCCACAAATATAATGGCCTAAAATTTACATGTTGATCCTCAAATCAAGTAAAGGCTCTTAGACAGTTGAAATTAGCTATAATGCTAATAACACGGTATCGAGAGAACAAGAAATATCTTTTTTTTTTTTTAAGTTTCCGGGGATTCTCCGGAAAAAAATGTAACTTGAACACATGAGCTGGGTCATAGAAAGGATCATAAATGGGTATTTAATCTAGGGACATTTGGAAATGCTTGTATGTAAATCACAAAGTTTCCACAACGCTTCATTTATCATCACATAAATTTCCTCCTATGAGAAATGTTTTTGATTTTTAATCGTTTCCGAAGAGTTTCAAGTGTTTCAGAGTGTCCAAGTTTTTGAAATATTGAAACTTTAAGTCCTAGAAGTTTCCATATTTTATAGTCAGTATCAACTGGAGGACCACAAACCCAATGTATTCGTTGACGTCTGTAGCATCAGTCGAGCTGCCATTGAAAACCTCAGATCATCCAGTGATAGTACCAGCCAGGCAGCCAGCAACAAATAATGAAAATAATATTACTAGTAGTCTAGAGAATATAGGTTACATATTTAACATTGAATTGTCTCCTGTTTCACCCAAGTAAATGGCCAGATCAAGAAAAGACGCAAAAGGTAATCCATTTATATTAAGAGCTATCGAAACACTATTGTTCCATCTTAAACATGTAAAAGAAACAACCAGCAAAAATAGCAGACCTGATCAATCACTGCCAAAGTTCCGGATGCCACAACTGGAATGAATTTATTATCAATCTGCCAAAGCACCTTGGCATTCTGCAAGCCACTTCTACTTATGGATTTTGGAACTAAAGAATCACCAGCAAGATCAAGCAGACTAGACTGAATATTGAGTATTTCGTTTTCATAGTTAAGGTCATTTAGCCTATCTCCAGTCTGCAACAACAGTTGGAAATAGCTTTCAGCAATGATGAGATAATTGCTGCACCTCAACGGCTCAACCCATCATAATAACTTCGAATCAAACTTACAGTCAAAAAATTGGAAATATCCTTTAATCCTGCATCTGCACAGCCTTCTCGCCATTTGGACTGCAAAATTTCTGAATCTCGAACTTTCAACAAATAGCCTACAATGTTCACAAAGTCAATCAGCTTTACATATTACAAAAGTCAACAGCCTCAAGAATATTGGCACATTCTAGACGCTGGAGTAGCAAATAACTTTCCACAAGTATGCAGACGTGCACTCCACTATCATATGGTTATAATTAACTAAGCCATCATATAGAAACAATAAAGGGAAGACTTACAAACAGCACTATTTGATCACACCAAATCAGAAAATAAAGTCAACCTATAAACTTGCTCTTTCCTGATAAAACACGCAACATAATTTAGTGGGATTTGCCATTTATGGCTAGGTTTGGTACAAGGATACCACTTTAGAAATATATTTCAGTGCATCATATTTCACCAGCTTCTACGTCCGCCTTTTGTGCACATGTTGCACCATTCACCACAATATTAGGTTTCACACTAGTTTATTTCAAAATAGATATGCTGTATTCATTAGAAGATGATATCATACAGCATAGGGCTAATTGGAAATTTGGGATATATCATAATATAGATAGATCTTACAAGGGAATAACTGAAGAGTTGTCACAACTTCCAGTCTACATTACTAACAGCATAACATCAGTAGGAGCTTTATGGGGGCTTCAGAAAACAGAATAACAAGTTAATACATTCACTTAGAATTAGATGTATACCACTGTTGAAATCGACAGCTTCTGTGGTGACATTTTGTGACCAAGCACTGACTTGTGTTGTATTTGAGGTTTCATTCACCTTTTGTCTGGAAATACCACCAGTATATAATGTTAGGTCTACCAACATTGACATTAAAATTTAACAACAGAAACACACAACACATACTCCACAAAATATAAGGAATCTTCCCCAGATCTCATCTCATCACTCTGATGATTTAAACAACAAGACAATGCCGGTCTAGATGGTTGATTCAGCTGGGTTTCTTCTGCGCATAAAAAAAGTGACCTCAGTTCAAATATATATACATTGATAACAGGCCCACATCATCCAAAAGTCACATCTATGAACTGATATACCTGAAACAGTGCAAGCTTGTGAAGCTGTCTGCAAAGCAGAATTTTCAGTTGTAGAGCTCAAAGAACTCATAACAGAGAGAAACTTCTTCTTGCCTCTATAAATTGGAGGAGCTGAATGACTTCTTGTTCTCAAAGAGCTTCCTGATTCTGAAGAACTGTAGTTAAGAATTTGGCATCTGGGGAAATCGAGTTCAGGACCTTTACCAGCAGATATAGGAGAAAAATAGGACACTCGTGGATCAAATGAACTTAATTTCTGTTGAAAATCAAAACATGGAGAAAATGTTTCACGAGTTTCCACAGCATCACATCTGTCAATAAGAGATTTATCAGGAATATCATAGGTCCTACCAGACCTTTCAATAGGAGAATTATCCAATCCAAATTCTTGACATACTTGCAAGTCTATGTTCATTCCCCTGGTAGGGGAAATCAACGGATTACAGGGGACTTGTGAGTCTTTATGCTTTCTGTCTGTAGATGGTGAACATATACCTTGAAATGAATCACACCTTTTAGAAGCTGTTTCATCAATATTCTGTCCATGTATGGGAAGTTCCCACATACTGTTTTCAACTCCTGCATATTCTCCTCTGAAAAGTGATCTGGAATCTAAACAACTCACAGATGTAAAATTCCTGTCGCTACACCGATCATCAAAACCACTGTCAAAAAAATCCTCTTTATCATAATTAAATGGCTCAGAACCATCATTGTTTCTTACTCCTGACCTCCTCTCACAACTTTCCTGAATAAAATTTTCAAAATCCCAATCTTGCAATTTGAGTATAGGGTATGTAATATCAGATTTCTGATCAGAGATTGTTGGCGAATAAGAGAAATGGACTCTGCCTTGTTCACTCGAAGATTCTAAAGGTAACTCTCCATCAAAGGAGCTTCCATAAGACAGCAATGCCTTGCTACGTTCTAGATGATCGTCATCAAGACCTTTCCTTGTATGGCTACCTACTTTAAATTTTGTGACTGGCCAAGTATTTGCTTCATCATTGTGACATTGACCTCTTTGAAAACTATCAAGCTTCTGACTAAGAATATCAGCACCTCCATTGCCATGAAGATTGTTAAGGCTTCTGCTATCCTTGAAATTATCAATCTGAAACTGGGGATCCTTACCTAAGGCTAAAGGTGTTTGAAAACGATTTGCACATGAGCTACTTCCCAAAAACATTTCTGTCTGAGCACTTTTGACCCTTGAACTGCCATTCTCTGGCATGAAACCAAAACTCCTAACACTTCCTCTTTCATGGAATTCAACAAATGGATCCTCTATACTGGTTTCCTCTTTCCATCTTGAACTACAGAGCCAATTGCTTGCATAATTGGCCTCTGCTTCCATACTAATGACACCATTAGTCAAAATATCTCTATTCACAACTCTCTTATTAGGCTCAAGAAGATCACTGCCAATACTATCCTTTACATCAAAGTTACAGTTGGAAAGTGAAACATCATCTATTCCAGCAAAATCCATCTGACCATGGGAATCCTTCACTGTTTCTGATTCGCTATAATCCACAGAAACACTTTCTGAGTTCATTTTGCGTCTACAGATGGCATTCCAATGGGACAAGTTGCAGTCTTCGATTTGCAGTTCCAGGGACTCTTTAGTATGCCGCTCATACTGATTCTCACTTCTTTG
The DNA here is from genome assembly GCA_016808085.1 of Suaeda aralocaspica. Lineage (NCBI taxonomy): Eukaryota > Viridiplantae > Streptophyta > Magnoliopsida > Caryophyllales > Amaranthaceae > Suaeda > Suaeda aralocaspica. Next base: position 2,570,654 of record PYUH01000164.1, read on the forward strand.
GGTCCTGCGCCTCTTTGTAGACATTCCACAGGTCTTCAACCAACAAGCTGCAATAGATAAAGCAGATTATTCTCATCTTAGAGCATACAGATGCAAGGCTTTCTCCCCCCTGATGATTCAGGTGAAAAAGTAAGGAAGAAAAATTCTCAGTGTGCAGTAACAAGTTGCCCCACAGTGGTGAATGGTAATTTCAAAAAAAACAACTTTAAGACTTGAAAAAATACAGTGTAATACATCCAATAAGTACAGAAAACCTTTCTCCACAGAAGAAGTCTCTTCAACTACATTCGCGTTAACATCTTTTCTGATCCAGTCAGATTCATGATTATGAGAAATCCCTGGCAACATAAAAAGACAATGACATTTCATTGATGTGACAGTTTATCTCCCAAGGAACAGGGACGCAATATAGCCAAAGAAAGTCTTACCCCTCTTTATTTCCTCGCTCCACAAGGACATGACCGATTTTTCTACGAATGCAAGTACAGGAGCCCAATCCTGCAACCCCACATTAACACTTCAGTGGTTGCACAAGTGTAGAACTCAGCTAGTCAGAGTGTAACAAAACAGTAATCAATTTTAATATATGAAAATAATATAAAACATAAAATCTAAGAATAATAAACAAAAAAGAATCCAAACATTTGCATCGTGGTAACATAAGAGGAAACCTTCCAAGCCCTTCAGCACCCTTTACCCAGAACTGGCAATACTCAGCCTGGACCGTTGTTTGCCCAAAACAAGTAATAAAGTAGCTTCCACACTAAACCATCAACAACTACACCAAAATACGAAAAGTGCATTCATATAGTGCACTCGGAAAGGCCTCAACATAACAGTCATGCTTCATACTATATACAGATGTTTATCAGACAAAACCTTCCACAAATACCCATCTCTAATGAGAATGTAAGCCATCAAGCTTTCACCAACAAATTAAATGGCTTAGTTCCATACACTTTTTCCTCGACAAATTCTAAAAGCACCTTTTTTATTTACAAGCTTGAAAAAGAGAACCCAACAAAAAAGCATTGCCAAACAATAACAATGATACCTTGAACTCTACAGATGCCCTCGAAAATTCAAGACTCAGATCATAGGAATAGCGAGGACAGGTTAGATTCAAACAATACAATGGACTTTGAGGCTGACATCTCTTCGTGCCTCTATCACCTCTCAACTGCTCATGGCCCATATCCGCCAAACGATTGATCACTTTATGAATTGGACCTTTATCCACAAACCTGGCGTTAATATCTGCATAAGTTAAGGTCCATCGATGTAAGCAACGATTGGCTAGTTTCAACTTCCACATAAATTTCAAGTTTAGCATTGATTTTCACATTTGGATACATATGTATTGAACTGCCTGCAAATCATAATAATATGTCAGACAGAATTTTACGCTGGTTAATGTACAATTATTGGAAGATTTGAACAAACAGTCTCACCTTCGATGAAAAAGAATTTGACAGCCCAGACACATATCCTGTAAGTTTCAACAGTCCTTCTGAATAGCTCAGCTCAAGTAAAGTAGAGGCTTTAATACCAAAATTGCTGCATAACAGAGATAAAGGAGAAGGGCAACTGCGTGTGCATAGCAATTCATCTTCGCTGCATTGCATACCATCACATAAATTGCAGCACATGTATTAAGAGGGGGAAGGGGTCTTATGAATGTATAGTGAAGTAAGTGAACACACCTCTCCATATCAATGACTTTGAAGGAGATATTTGGCTGAACAAGAGCGATCCGTACTGCAAATTTTTTGACAGACTGCAAAACTTTCTTGGCACTACAGCACAAATGCACAAGCAAGACGTTAACAAGAGATCTTCAGACATAAATAGTGAAACATTAATTACAAGTTAAGATTGTCACTAAAGAAGAGGGTACCTGCACTGCATTTGTTTTCTTCGCACAGGCTGGTTGTAAAATAAATCACGAACAATTACTGCAAAGTTTAGAATTTTTCAAATAAATGTAACATTAGGAACATTGAATGCAAACTGCAACATCTTCAAACTGCAGATGCACAAACATTACGATAAGGAGTCCAGTTCAGCAAAGGCTTCGATTTTATGCTAGTATAGGAAAATATAAGAAATAATTGCTTGCCAACTGATCAGATAACATGCTCCATCGAGCTCAGCTTGCACTTCCATTATGTGTGATTGATTTTTGAATTTAAACACCGGAAACCTCTCATGAAAGAAAGAAAAGGACTCCATCATGGTAACATGAAAACTAATTTTCAAAACTGTAATCCTCTAAAACAAAAGATGCATGTCAAAATTAGAAAGTTGAAGTGTTGAACAATGTCAAACTTTGGAGGAAAGGCAAGAAAAAAAAAATCTCATTACTGCACGTCAGACTTCGGTCCAGAAATAAAGAAAGCACATTACCAGTGGTGCCCACAGATTGCCTATCATTATCAATGCTGAGACACAGGCATTTGCGACCCTGAAGAATCAAATGCAATATAATTGAGACCAGGAATGCACAGACACTATAAAATTGAAACATAAAACAGTTTTTCATGCTTGCCTTCATGACTTTACGATACCCATTGGGTCTCCCCTGAACTCTCGTAATGATTTCTACTAAAGAGATATCAGCAATTGAGCACAGAACTTCTCCACGGAATCCAAAGGTTCTGACAAAGTTATCTTTTTCATGAAAATGTTGAAGTTTTGATGTCGCTGCATAAAGTACCGAAAATTCAAACAAGATCAAGCAACAAAGAAATAATCTATCAACTTACCAAGAATGCAATAATCCTGGGAACAAAACCACGTTTTAAAATTTGTTTCGATTTTTAGTTTTCCTATCTCCCTTTCTTTGGAGGTAGGGGTGATGATGTATCTCCAGTTTGGCAAATCAGTAAATCACTAAAGACTACAATAAAACAATACTGACTAAAACAACTTAGTATCATGATAGGAGGGGGATTGATTATCACCCCTATAAAATCTTTTCGGTGTTCGCCGAAAAGAATGAAAAAGTCATCATTTCTTGTTATTATTGGAATGAGAAAGCAGAAATAAGAGCGCACCTCCTAAGATAAAGAGGATTTTGGTGGGATCAAAATGATCATCCCCACCCTCCCATAAGAGAAATAGGTACGAAACTAGCAGAAAGGCTCCGGATGCTTAGCTGTACTGTTTGTTTGTTCTGTCTTTCCTTGGTTTGGTCAGTCAAGCCGTTATCCGTTCTTTCTACGACTTTCATCTCTAAAGACTCCCTTCCTTCGGTTTCTTATCTATAAATGCTTACTGTTGGTATTGAGCAGTGAGGCATGCCTGGGAGGAGGTATGCCAAACGATTAGGTACAATGTCTTAGTTTGTTTAACTAGCTGCACGCCCATGTCAGTCTATTAGGCAAGGTCTGTTCGATTGAGCTTCTATTAGTCATCTTAGACAGATCGGCAAGCAGCTGAACTCTTTTCCCAAAGGATAGGAAGAAGTACTTCTACTCCTTCCCCCAAGTTAAACAAGCCTAATGCGGATGAAGAGACTGCAGAGTCAGGAAGAGGATTACCTAGCACCACGGAGTCTGTGTCCGTGTAGTAGCAGTCTTCTCTTGAAATTCAAGGTGTGCATTCTTGAATAAGCGGTAATAGCCGCAGATAGATGAACAGCAGAGTTCTTAGGTGGCTCCCAATTACTTATATCATCACCTACGTTGCTATGATAGGATACCATGAAGAGGTCTTTTCTAAGAGGTTGAGAGTCGATAAATGATTTCAGTTTCATCAGTTTCAGATAGCGATCCTGGTCGCAAATCTCAGTAACAGTACTGCTCGGATTGATCCCAAACCTTCCGTATAGAAAATGAATAAGGATCTTATACACAAAGGACAATGCATTATTACCTTCTTTCTTAGCCAGTAACCGACTCTAAAAGAACGAGCTAACATAAGACTTTCAAGGGCTTTCCTTCCTCTCGAAGAGGTAGCCAGAGAGCGGCACCTAACTTTACAGCGTATTTGAACTCTTCGCTAAAGTCAACACCAACCCACTTACCTGTAGGAAAAATCAGAATATTATCCTTACCCGGGTTTAACAATATCTTTAGGACATACCACATATGCCTCAATAAACCCAAACAGAGTCTCAATATCCTTACCACCCAGATAAGAATGCCACACAGGGGTCCCACGCGGCATATCTCCTTCTTTCATTACATGAGGGTAGAGAGAGTTCACATCCGTAGTAGTACAGGTTAGAACCTCGATGCTTGTAGATATCACTATGACCACCATAGTAACCACTACGCTCGAAGAGACAAGTCTAGTATAGACGCCGGAATGAATTTCTCTTCATTCTTCTTAGGGATGTGAATCGGGAATTGCTCAGCATCATAATATTTCGAACGAAAGATGGTTAGAGCCAGGTAAGAAGAAGTTAACACCATATCTACTGCGTATTGATCCCAACAAAGCCTTTGCGCTTTTTGAAGGATTCCACCTAGGAGTAGAATATCCTGCTTCATATACTTAACCGCTTCTACCATCTTCTCAGAAAGATTATGAACAGTCACACTACTATGATCAAAAGAACCTTTACAGCCCAACTCAGGACAGAGACTCTTAGCTAGGCCAACCAGCGATCCTGGAAGCAGATGCAACGAGTCACGGAAGCGAAATACCATCTTTTTTCCGGCGTCTATACGCTACGCTATTTTTCTCTTCGATACTCAACTCAGTCGTAAGACGACTCAGTATCGCAGACCAAGCCTAGTATTAGTATAGGCGACGGGACGTACGGGCTACTGCTTCTGTCTGTTTCGAGTGAAGCGCCGGTTGAGTGCCGGGGCTCTGAGAAGGGTAAACCGGTGATTGAGACTGTTCCGGAGCTGGATTTGACTGATTCAGACCTGGATGAAAATATCTTGTCCCCCGCGCAATCGGAGAGGGTGTTGTCTGTTCAATTGTCGTCTCGGCGTCAATTGTCGGAGTGGTTGTGTGTCCTGAAGTAGGGTGGGGCTGGATCTTATCAGCCACGGCCGAGTCCTGCTGTGGTGGCCAGCACTCCACCTACTGTGCCTTCTTTGCATATTATGTTTGATGATATTGCGGAGGAATTTTCTTACTTTCGGCTCTGGTGTGTTACATTTGGGTCTCCTCCCCTTGGGGTGTTTGCTGGTTTTGCAAAGAGGATGCGGGGCAAATGGGGCGAAGGTGGCATCCATGGGTAAGAGTATTTACATTGTGCGTTTTGATTCTGTTGATAGCAAGGATAAGGTCTTGTCTGTTGGCATGTCCATGTTTGACTCCAACCCTGTTATAATGAAATCCTGGTCTGTTGATCTTGATTTATCGAAGGGTGGGATTACTCATGCTGGGTTCAATTTCCGCCAATATTGGGGACAGAAAGCTCTGACTAAGATTGCTAGCGGGACGGATTCGTTTATTAAGCTAGATCGTGCAACGGATGAGAAGGATAAGCTTCAATACGCGAGGGTGCTGATTGATGTGCCAATTCAGAGTCCTCTCCCTGACTGTATCTCTTTCCTAAATGAACATGGGGTGGTGGTTGATCAAAAGGTCAAGTTTGAATGGAGGCCAGTTCTCTGTGAGGGGTGTCAGAATTAGGGTAACACTGTGGATGCTTGTAGGAAGCAGAATGGTGTTGCAAGGAAGTGGGTGCGCAAGCAACCTGAGGCTGATAAGGATGGTTTTCAACGGCCAAAAAATCCTGTTCCAGTACCTCGGAAGTTGTGGACACGGTGGTTGTGCAGAATTCTTTTGCTAGTATTCCTCAGGGTGATCCTGGTGATGAAGTTGATGGTGCTGTTTCCTCAGAACTCCTTGGGTGCTTCAGTTTCTGGTGTTGCTATGGTCAGGGGGGTGGCTCCTCCTTCTGAGCATGGATAATATAGGTTGTTGGAATGTCCGGGGCCTTAATAGCGTTACCAAACAATTGGAGATTAGGAAGTGAATCTCTAATTACAAGGTGCGGTTATTAGGGCTCCTGGAAACAAAAAGAAAGCTAGGGTCATTTCCTAGTGTGTATAGGAATGTTTGTGCTGGTTGGGGTATTACTTCCAATATTTCTGTGTCTTCTAATGCTAGAATTATTGTTTGCTGGGATATGAGTTAATTTTATGTCACTGTAAGTAAGATCAATTTGTTTGTCCTACTGGTTTTTGCTTGTACTTTTGTTTATGCTTCTAATGACTTCCATGGAAGACAGAAATTATGGGATGATCTCATGGTTATCTCTAATACTGTAGTTGGGTCTTGGCTTGTTTGTGGTGATTTTAATAATCCCTTGTCCCCTGATGATCGCTTGGGTTCTCCTGTGAGGTGGTCTGAAATTCAGGGATTTCAATCTTGTTTGGATTTCTGTGGTTTATCTGACCCTCTTTGGGGTGTTACTTTACTTGGAACAATAAGCAAGCAGGGGTGCATAGGGTGTGTTGCAAGCTGGATAGAATGTTGGGTAATGATGAGTGGATGGCTTCTTATGCTCATTTTTGAGGGTATGCTGGATTGGATCATTCACCAGCTGTGCTCTGCTCTCATCTGCATTCTGTTGCTCAGAAGAGACCTACCTTTTAGATATCTTAATCTTCTAAGTTTGGCTCCTGATTTTCTGCATAAGGTTAGGATGTGTTGGGATGAACAGGTGGTGGGTGTTCCAATGTATAGGGTTNTATTAGAAGCTTTTGGTTATGTAATAGCTAAAGCTTCTAATAAGCTTTTGGTTATGTAATAGCTAAAGCTAGCTTCCTTCACAAACAAATTGACACCAGCTTCCCATGCCCAAGCTGCTGCTGTATCACCATAAAAAAGCCTACATACGCACCCCAATAACATCTATTGGTTGTTAAACATTTCCTCTCTTTAAGCCCTTCTAAGTTCCAACACCCCAAAACATAAAGATATAGTTTGAATTGAAATAGACGTCAACATCCTGCAAATGGAGGAAAGTATAGAGACCAGGACATTGGTGAATCACAAAATTGACATTTATTTAGGTGTTTTAACAATCAAACGTAATTTTAAGATATTTTGATAATTTTGTTACATAAAGCAATTGAAAGAAAGCATTTGCTGATTGGCTGATTCTAAGACCATCTAGTAAATAACTTGACTGTTAAAGCATACTATGGTTTTGTAACTACATAAGCCATCAAAGATCGTCTCTCAGTCTCTCCTACTTCAAGAACGTTACAATATTATTTGAAGGAAGGACATAAGAGCTAGGCAGTCAAAATTAAACAGCCGTTCAAACATTATACCAAAGATGTCTGGAGTTGCATCATTCGGAGCAAGCACACTTAACAAGTTAACATCACACACATACAGAAAAGGCATGAGTTCTAACCAAATATATGTCCTTATTACCATATCGTTCTCCCAGCAACACCAGTCCACTTCGGCTGATACCGGATCCTGCACCAAGAACAGAAATATAAACCATTTAGCACCAATCAACTAGGTACCCTATCCTCAACTTAGCATAAAATATGACATACCATCATCTTCTACTTTAACATAGCCATTGCTGACAGCTACACAAACAGATACCTGAAACAACACAATAGTAGCAGTAAATATCCTAATATCCAATGCCATGAATCAATCAGAGAAACCGCAAAAGTCATCACAAAAACCCTCTCTCTCTCTCTATCCACTTAAGACAAAACACGATAATGGCTAGAGTTCAAAATCACATAGATGCTTAATAAGTTCAAGGGCAACTTCAAAAAACATAATGAATTCAATATCATAGAGAAATCTATCAATTCAACAAAACAAGATTAAGATTGTTATTTAGTAATTATGTAAAAAGTGAAAAACCTACCGTCTTTGCACCAGCATCTAAGCTATTATATATGAGCTCTTCAACAACTGTTGTCAAGCAGCTGATGATGAATCCAGAACGCACCATACTTCGAACATCGTCCGACAAAGGCTTGATGATTTCCATCACGAATTACACATCACCTAACCAATCCCTTTGGCCATCCACAATGTTACTCTTATTTATTTGCTGCATGCATCCATCACAAAAACAAAACAAAAAAAAAAGAAAAAAAAACGCTGAAAATAAACAAAACATGTCGCCTCGGAGTTCCAAATACTAATGTACTTACATTACGAAAAACAGTCTTTGGTTTCGTCATCATCAAAAAATAATATAAGAACTAATTAACTAGGTTAGGATCATCAACATATATCTAGTAAACCCTAATTTCACATTTTCCCTAAAAATCACCATTGAAACAGTAATTAGCGAGTAGAAACGATTACGGCAAAAGATAATCACAGAAATCAAGTTAAATTCAAAAGTTTTACACCATATTCAACAAATACTACACGAAATCACGAATTCAGGAATTAACTTTGCTATAATAAAAAAAAATTATAAAACCCTAACTTACAAAATTAGTCGAATTAGGGCAAATTCAGTCAAATTAAAACCTTAAAACAATCGAACAAATAATCATCAAAATAAGTAATTGAAGTCGAAACACAAACAAAATGGAAAATTTAACAAATATAATGAAAAAATTAACGACGCAAAACTGTAAATTACCGACATAATTAAGCGTAATTTTAAGCGATTTCAGAGGAAAGGGAATAAGAATTACTAACCTTGAGAAATACAGAGAGAGAGAAGAGTCGAAGAGAATGAGAGTGATTATAGTAGTTGTAGACGCCTTTCATTTCACCGCCAAAAAAAACCTTAAATAAACTATTAACCGGGCCTAATCGGGCCATATCTAGTTGGGCTTGGGTTATTCGTCTAGAAAGTTTTAAGGAATATCGATGGGAATCCCCAATGATTCTCAAGAGTGTCAACAAAATTTTCGCCTATTTATTATAAGTTGTAGACTTGTAGGGTGCATGTTAGCCGGTTGGAGATCCAAGTTTTCGTCAAGTCTCGATTAAAGCTCGTTCATAAGGTAATAAATAAATTTGGACAGTTGTTCAAAAGTCATTTAGTAAATAGAGTTAGTATTTGATTAGTTTGTGCTTACAAATTGCTTATTCATAAGCTCTTGTTGAGAGATTTATTTTAACTACTATTAGAAAATGACAAAAATAGCTTAAATTTCTTCGATAGTGTAAGTGATGTAAATTAAAGGAACAAACAGTTATGTGTGTTTGTAATGCGGATTGTGGAGTGTCATTAGAGCTATGTTGGTGACATCTACAAATAATATCAACACTCCCAATATACTAACACTTCATGTGACTATGAGAAAGTAAAGTTACATGGAAAAGTATGCTCTCATAGTTGGAATGTCGATTAGAACAAATAAGAGTTAATAATTTATATAACATATATTATATAGGGAACACAGGTTCATATAAAAGTTTAGAATTAAACCATCTACATTGGAGTACAATATGAACAACTAAAATAATTCTACATGAGTGAAAACTAGTTAAGTTGAACACACCTTCAAATTTACTCAACAAGCAAGAAAAGTCATTTTGTATCATTCATAATTTCTATTTAAAAAGATTCAAATTTGTAATTTTCATAAATGACACTCCATATATTATTTGAAAATGCATCTCTCAATATTTTCATTCACTTAAAATCAAAAATATAATTTATTTCCAATATAACTTCCAATCTATGAATTAGTTACATGTCTCTTGCTCCAATAAATGAACATGATATATCTCTAATTCTCTATATTATCATCATAATATTTATACATGGATGTGGATAAAAGAAAAGAAAGTGGACAAGCATACCTTGTCTATATATGATTTCCATATCAAAAAGTACAATGCAATAAAAATCCTAAAACCTAATCCAAAACATGAGATTTATCAAATATCAATACCATCCAAAGGTGAACATACATTGAAATAGAAATGGCAAGTTTGGTAATACACTCAAAACTAAGGTTAATATAAATTGTACTTAAACTCAACCTAATATGTTTAAAGTAATAAATTCATATATTGGATTTCAACATAAACTTAATTAAATGTAGTAAATTTAATTTAATTTTATATTTATTTATTATTTTTGAAAGGTTTTTTTTTTTTCTTAATTATTTTTATCAACCAATCCCATAAAAGAAAATTCCCCTAATACCATGTTGTCCATAACATCTTCCATTTTCTCCTTGTTCCTCTTCTTACAATTGGTTTTGTCATCATCTCTCTTTCTCTCTCTTCCCCCAAACCCTAATTTCAAACTTATCCCTTTTTTTAATTTTCATTTTAATTAACTTCTGATTTCTCATAAGATCAGGTAATTCATCTACATCTTAGTTCAATTGATCACAATTCTTAGATGGGTTTTTGCTCTTTCGATCACCTGAAACAAGAATTTGATTAAAGTTCACATTTTTATTAATTTTTGCTGAATTAACTCTGCTTCAATTTCATACAATTCTCTTAATCAAGCTTTTAACTTTGATGATTAGCATTTGTTTTTGTTTGTTTTGTTTGATTTTTGTATGAAATTATTGGATTGAACATAAATTATAAACCCTTCATTTTTTGGTTGGACTTGTTGTTGATTGATATAATTTTGAATTATTGTAATGTTTAATCTTCTTATTGTAATTTAGATTATTAGATCCTAAAATTATTAGTAGTTAATCATTTTTGCTTATTAAGTTTTGCCCTAATTTTGGGGTTTTTTGTTGTTGTTGTTGTTGTTGTTGTTGTTGTTGTTGGGTGAATTCAGATGTGCATGAAGGGTTTGGTGTTGGATTGATTAATTAGAGGGTGTTGTTGTTGCTTTTGTTAAATCATGAATGTAGTTGTTTCATCATGTGGGAAATCCATGTCTTGGATTCTTAGAGATTGCTGAAATAGAAAGAAATTCACATGGATGCCAATGACTGCAATTCTAATCATTTAGACGCCGATATATGCTTGCCACCCCGAAAGCGGTTGCTGGCTGGGCTGAAAAAGCAGAGCTGCTCAGAGAGTAACTCACAGTGCTCGCAAGAGAACAATCCGAGTCAAAGCCCTAATCGTATCCCTAGCCCTAATCCGTCTGTTAGTGTGAACCCTTTGAGCGAATTTGATTCCCGTCTCAATAATCTGTTAAAATCTTACAAGAATGGATCTAACATGTCACCTGAGGAGATAGCGGAGGCTGCAGGATCAGCAGCGGAGGCTGCAGCCAAGGCAGCAGAAGCTGCACGGGCTGCTGCTGAGGAAAAGGCTGCTGTTGCTGCTAAAGCAGTTGCTGCTGCTAAGAATGCCCTGGACTTGGTTGCTTCTGTTTCTGAAGAGACAAGCAGCAAGGATAGGCACCACAGGAAAAATAAGCTGAAGAAGCATGTCCCTGTTCAGCATTTGTATAAAAATTACCAACCAATTGAGAATTGTGGGACTGACGAGGAGGTAGCTAGGAGACTGCATCGGGCTATGAATAGCTCCCCAAGGATTGCTAAACCTTCTGCAGGTTCGGACTCTAAGAATCAGAAGCAAAAGAAGTTGAAACTCTCGCCACCAGTTGAAAAGAGTGGTGTTGCAAATGGTGCGAGTGCAGTGGATGGGAATGCCAAGCTACCTTTGGCTTCTGCTGGTGATGGTGGGGAGGGAGGTATGGATTTTGAAGGGTCTAGTGAAGAGCCTATTACTGTTAAAAGAGATAAGGTGTCGAAATCAACTAAAGTGGATGAGGTAGAAGTGGATAGTAGTGAAACGGATTCAGGTCATGCCAAGGAGAAAACTGTTGTAACATCAGATGATGTATGTGTTAATGGTAGGAAGAGAGGTAGAATCAAGCAAAAAAAGTTGCCTTTAAGCTTATGTAGCTCGAAGGATCAGTCAAACCCTAAAGATGATCAGAATCTGACAAACTCATTGTTAACTAAGGCTAGAACTGATAAACCAACTGCCCGTCATGTATCTTTGCTCTCTCTAGATTCACCTGCTGAAAGTGTTACAGCACTTGAGGTTGCTCGAACATGGAAATGCCAGGATTTCAAAGTTTCTCAGTGCCTTAATCAAGACAAAGTTGTGCAGTCATAATGTTCTAATAATATTTGTCGAGATTTCTCCACCATGATGAAGCTGTCCGTGCTGAGGTAGGACTCCATCATCAGTTTCTTGTAGAAAGAGTCTTGTTATTATTCCTTCTTTTTGCTTGCTGCTGCATTGTATCAGCTTGTTGACAACAATGTATATTTTTACTGTTCAGTTTCTCATATCGATGTGTGATATAGCATAGTTGTTGTAATAATGTGTAGCGCTGTTGCTGTTACACTAGATACGTGTTTTCACCCTGTAGATTTAGGTCTAGATGTATAAGACAGTTTATATGTATGATCTTCTGATAATTATTCAATGAATGATTCATGAATTTATCTTCCTCAATGTTTTTTTTTCTTCTAGGTGCAATTGTTCAACAAATGATGTATTGTTTTTGGTACAATAGTTCAAGAAATGCCATTGGATTTGTTAGCAAAAGCTGTTGATGTAAACTTCCCATATCAGGGAACTTATCTGATCAGCAGAATTGCCAGTTTGCCATTTTCTCTTATCATGTATTCATGTGATCAAAACTGTTAAACTTTGGGAGTATATACTCTTTTCCTTGGCTTTGTTTTAGCAGATATTGCTCTTTTTCCATTTTCTGTTTATCTTATCATTGTGTGTGCGGAGACTACTTAATTGTTCTAGACCAAGCCACCATTCGCCTCTGTTTGTGTTAAACTGGTTGGTCTTTTCAGCTTTCTTCGGCCTCATGTCACTTCGAAGATCAAATATTGAATTTAGGTCACTTGTATGGAGCTAAATTCGAAGTAGCTTATGTTGTGACAAAAGACGGATAGAATATGGAGCTCCTTTATGAATGAGATAAATTGCAGTTGAGAAAAAGCAAAAGGCCTAGTACAGCTGCAATTCCCAAAATAACGGTTTTTACGTCTTTGAACATGCATAAAATAGAAGTTTCAACAAAGAAAGAAAAGAGCATGCATATTGCATAACATTAGGGAATCTTTGACTGTTTCTGTTACTCTGTTATTACCTTTTTGGAAAGTTGTTTCAACTTCCTGATCTCTACCAATTAATCCTAAGCCCTAAGTCTCAATTCAACAAGAGCGCTAAGGTTGTTCACTTCACAAACTAATTAAGTAATTAGACAATAAATTATTTCATTTATGTATTGCTCAACATTTTTATTCGAATATAAAATATAAAAAACATGGAGTACGTAAATGAAAATGATATATAATAATGGATTTTTTTGGAAAAACTCATGGGAATAATTAGGTATGACCTCTCATTTAGGAAGTATCTATCCCAACTTTGACATGAATTTTATTATTTTGGTCCGATTAACAAATAACCTTCTTCTATTCAGGTCATTAATTTAATTTTCATTTTCCATTTAAAAAAACAATAAAGTTTAAAAATTAATGTATTAGTTAATTAAATTAATTAATTAAATTATTAATAAATTCATTAAATTAGAACCAATTATATTTTGACACATGTTATGTTGACTTATAATGCCGGTCACTAACCACTCTTAAATTTCCCTTTTTATTTATAAGGTCAATATTCAGACATATCATATCAAATAAACATGAATCTGTATGAGCAACTATATTTTGAATTAAATATACTCCGAATGCGTTGTTTCTCCTACATTATGTTACGTACTCTAAATTTATTATATAAAGTAGGTATTCTCATTTCGATGCATGTTTTATGAATACAAACATTTATAAAGTATTAGTCATTAAACTTTTATAAATAGAATTAATATTTATGTTAATTCATATCACATCATTTCATCTATATAAAATAGGTGTAATAGGTACAATTGAAAATGATGATTTAGAAGTGTTGTAGATGGCTCTAGGACGCCACATGCTCGATTTCGGGCTCTAAAACGTTGCTATCTTCCCTCTTTAGAGGATTACCCAAATAGAAAATATAAGTGTTTTTTAATATTCCGAAACGGTATTTTATCTTTTCGAACCCCTATAGATTGTTTGAGGCACTATTTTAATCGTACGACCACCATGTAAAAATTCAGCAATTTTTTTAGTACCCTACAACCTTAGTTTTCGAATGTATCGCTTTATGCCGAACCTTAGTTGCACCAAATTCACAACTCGTGTTCTTCGAATATGAGTAATTTTATTTTAATCTTTACAACTGTAACATCATGTGACTAGACAAAGTTTTTCTTGGATCTTGATGTACTCCGTAACAACTAACAAATAAATTATTGCAAATTTTATTTATATAATTCTAAACACATTGTTGTACGGACAATGGCGTATTAGTGTACATTGTACAACTCGTACTTTATCATTTTGGTCAACCACAAAGTCTCAAACTAGTGGTTTCAAAAGCTAAAATAAAATAAATAATGCTGTAAAACTGATCCATTAATTTCATACGTTAAAGTAAAAATTGTTTTCACAATTTGCTGTAAATTACTTAAACGTACAAAAACATACTAAAAGAAATCAAAGTTGCATCAATCAGAAACATTACACCAAACTACAACGCGTATTAATATTGATTTAATTATTACGTCTTTATAATTGCAACCATTTTTTTGTGGGTGTGAAGTAGTAACCATATTCTATCCAAGTCCTCGACAGCCCAAAGCACCTGCCACCACGAATCTCTGGTAAAAAACCTTGTCATATGTGCAGTTACAAGAAGCAATCAAAAGACGACCACAATTCAAGCAGGATTACCTTATGCCATTGTATTAAAAGAAAGTTTATCATGACTGACATCTTCCCGTCTCAGATCCTTCAACGAATTGAAATATCCTCCTCGCGGAACAATATAAGGGAGCTGGATCATCACAAAGAAAAAGATGATAAGCCAACATGGAGATAAGACCTAACTACAAGTAGCAGAAAAGCCAATCTAAAAGGTAAGAATTTTTTTATCACCAAAAGGTAAGATACACTGATGCCCTAGTAGCACCTACCCTTTGAACAGGGTGAAGAATATGAAACTAGACAAAACAGGAACTACCCTAACAAGTTACATTCATAGGAGCCACACTATGAACTATAATCAGAAAAGATCTTTATGCACTTGACCAAATTCTATGTGCTTCTTTATGCACATTGCCTCCTCTTCAATTGACTCGGCATCCATAGGAGGAAGACCAGTGCTCTCCTAAAAAATCTGTCAGCAGGAAACCAGAAAATTTAGTCAAGTTGTACATTTCAGCAGTCGCCAACCAGAAAATTTTCTATATAAATCAACAAGATATCATTTAGTGATGATGTGACTTTGTGCGAGCACAAAATCACTAATTATCAAAACCTATAAAAGGCAAGCACGGTTGAGAAACGAGAAAAAGTAAGGCATTGAACAACAGGTTCCAAACACAAATTTGCGACAAAGCAAGAGGAGAACGCATCATAGGGGTTCATGGGGGTTGGTCCAAAGCTTACTCACAGATTGCAACCTTCTACGTTTTCCTTCAAGTTGGACACCCCATTTCATGTACAATTCATTGCTTTCCTCAAGGTTGAGGAGTGTTATCATCTTCTTTGCTAGGAACTCTCTTTCACACTTCAATGATTTGATACTACAGTTTTGACAGGAGAAAAGGAAAGAGAATATTAAATCAAGATTAACTTTCCCCATAACCAAACAATCTCTAAGAATACAATTATATATACAAAACATTTAAAAAAATAAATAAATAAATAAAAAGAAGGAAAAAATGGCAGGGGAAGTTTGTTACAAACCTGGAAGTGTTGCTGCAGCTAGAGATGGCCAGTGGGCCAGTATCGACACAACCCACCCTGACCCACATGACTAGTGGGTCAGCTGGGTGAGGCCCAGTTCCAGTCTGACACAACCCACTTCGACCCCTATCATTCTATCCACCAGACACACCAACCCACCCAACTCGCCAACCCAACCCACTCAACTCGCCCGGCCACCCAACCCGTGCAACTTGAAACCGCTAATAAAATTTTAAACTATTCTATAATTTTGAAAACTTATCAAATCAATTTTTTTATATAAAAAATAGAACTAAAAAAATTAATTACGTTTTAAAAATATTTTGAATTATTTAAAGAAAAGTATATTTTAAAACTAATTAAACATAATAAGTTAATTTTTCATTAAAAAATTAGAACTTAACCCACGAACTCACCGGACACACCAATACACCACGACCCGCTTAACCACAAACCAAACAGACACCTAACTACATCCCACCCCACCTAATAGCCAATGAACCCAGCTCGACCCACCCATGAACCACCTAAGTGCCTACAAATCAAACAAACACCCAACCACGCCGACCCACCTCACCTAATAACCTGTGAACCCACCCAAGACCTACCTAAGTGACCTAACCCGGGAACCCAGCTCGACACACGAAAACTCACGAACCAGCTACCTAACCATGTCAACCCACCCCACCTAATAACTCATGAACCCAGCTTGACCCACCCATTACCCAACTATCTTATGAACCACCCTCAACCCACCCACCCACCCTCCCACCCTACCCCAACCTGGGCCTCCTGTGTCGACCAGCTGCTCCATTTGCTTCTAACTCAAGCGCCTGATTGATTAACCAGAATTTCAGAATTGTATTAGAATGCACATTCCTTTAAAAGCTTTGTTAAAAACATCATTATAGGTGAGAGGTTTGTTTTACCTGGCAAACAAGCAGCAATGCAGCATTTTGATTACCTAGCCTATGGCAAGCAACCTCTTTTTGCAGCACATCTAAAGCTCGATTAGCTTCTTCTCATAGCTGCTCCAACAACTGCACCTTTTGACGTAGCTCTTCTACTTCAGATAATGCAGTATCTCTTTGTCGTCTCAACGCTTCAATCTCCTTTTCTATCTTTAGAAAAATAAAAATAAAGGTGTTTGTATTTATAGTGTTTGCCTTAAGCCCATGAGCAGGTAAGCAGAAGTTGAGCTTACCAGTTGAATCTTCATGTCTTTTTCTGAAACATCAGGAGTGCGCAACTCAGCTTCTAGTCTGGAAACTTCCTTCTGCAACTTTTTCACCAACTGCTTATCAGAGACAACCTGAAAAATGGAGAAGAATTGTTAACCGTTAGCTAGACAAATCAAATAGGCATACATAGTTGATGATTCTATATCTTTAAGTGATATATGGATGATTACCATGTTCACATGAGCATTGTTAGTCACTTCCTTAGCTCGAGTGGCAAAATACAGTGTGTTGCGAGACTGCTCAAAATGACTCATTGCTGGACTTAATGTACATATTATAGCAGTACGGGCATTTCCACCAAGTGAGTGTTGTAGTATCCGTGTAAGTTTTGAATCTCTGTAAGGGATATGACTTCGCTTTCCCCCATCACTGCAAAGAATGAGATTCTAATACGAAACAGCAGCCAACAAAGTATACAGATTTCTACCACATCATATTTTAAACCTCACCCTAACAATGACCAGAAACTGGGAAATTTTCTTCCACACTTTCCTCTCTATTTTCTTTTGAAGCAGTTATTTTAGGGAATAAAAGAAAAATGAAGGAGTAGAAGATATTATTTTGATGGCATAAATCACCAAAGAACACACGCTATCTATAATGAGCCAAACTTCCGGAAAAGGACTAGATAACGATGAAGGCAGAAAAAACATTGTTGCATAGCTAGCTATCTTATTGTTTTTAGATTTTTTTTTTTTTGGAAATTGCTGTTCTTGGATTAGTTTAGCAGCATTTTCTTCCTCCATATATGTCAACCAGACAGCATACAGCACACAACTAAAAATTTATATACAATGATTACTTCATTGAGATAGCTTGTTTATATCTCATCTGTTACAGGAGATGGAACTGAAATTGTGTTTAAAAAATAAAAAATAAAATAAAAATAATAATAATAATAATAATAAAAACAGGATCTTAATTCACTTGAAAGTTACCTGAGCTTCTGAATAACAGTTGTTAATGTCATTAGGCTGCGATTAATATGACATGCTTCTCTGAATCTTGTTCCCTCAATAACTGTTTGTGCAACCCTCTCATTTCCAGCAAGGTCTACAAAATTCTGCAAGAGCAAAAACAAAAATCATTAAAATAGCTAAGAGAGTTGCTTACTAAGTTGCCAAAGGGAAACAAATCATGACAGAGTTTACCAAGCTCGCAACATAGGATTGGCCTGAACTTTCACGAAGCGTGCTTTGTATTGTCTGCATTTTTACCATCAATTCAGTAAGCAAATGATCTTTTTAGCTGAAAACTATCCAATTATAAGATCCCTTATGTGACAAGACTAACCAGTCTAATAATTTGGTGAGACCGCGAGCTTTTATCATTCAAAGCAGTTTCACCCACTTGTCTATGAGCTGAGGATCAAATAGTTTGTGCTTTAGGTCACGAACATTATAATTAGACAAGGTAAACCTATACAAATGAGTAAATCCCCTACCCTCGCATATGCTGATCAAATTACGCAAATGGTTGGCGTTGTTGGCAGTTTCCTCGATCAGCTTTTCTACAACAGTACCTTTCTGCAGGTCAAAAAATTGCAAGACTATAATAGCAATAACATGAAGTTAAGTTGAACAAAGGAACAGAAGAAAACACTACAAGAAAACATTGTTCAGTTAAAATGAACTTACTTTTGGATCATCAAATAGCTTCAAATTGAGACCAGACTCAAAATTCAGAAGATCCCTCACAGTTTCGTTATAGATTTCTAATCCAGAAATCTTGATAGTGAAGTCCCTTTCAGGGGTCTGTAATCATGGCACAAGTTAGTTTGAATGAGTATTGAACAATACTATATTTTTCATTCAATGTTATACAGCATAATTCCTTATAAGATTAAAAAACTAAATCTTACATTCATAATGTGGTTGTAGATATCTGTAACAGCTTTCTCTCTTATTTCCCTCATATTATAGGTTTTGCCACTACTGGTCTGGCCATATGCAAATATCGTTGCTGCCAAAAAAAAGCCAAAGTTCAAACAACTCCAAAACAATAAACCTATGAGTAATATTCTACAAATTAATAAGATATGCAGGGCCTTCTTTGGTATGCATATTATGACAGTACTAGGCCGGTGTATTTTGCATAGAATTAAACTGTCATGCTAAAAAAAAAGACAGCACCCTTCGATTGAGGAGTGTGACGAGCTGGAACAAGGCATCAATAGGGAAGCTCATTTGGAACATTTCTAGGTAAAGTGGGTACACAAAGCTATATCAAACAGAAACACTGGTGGGAATTGGAAATATAAATCATACTACTGCTAGCTGATTAGTGTTTACAGAAGGGCTTTAGTGGAACCAAGTATGAACTGGATGTTTCTTGCTTTATGGAAGACCACTCGCCAAACACAAGTATACAACCAGGCTCTCAATCATCAAAAGAACCTAAAAAATGATGCAGGAACATATCCACTGCAAAACATAGTAATCAGAAAAGATGTGCAATGTCGGATTACCAGTTCATTTATGCAGAACATGCTTGGGAGATGCACAGCTAAGATCAATTTTATGAATTTGGGGCTAGAAAAAATTGGTGGTCAAAGAAGCCAAGCAAAACTAAGCATTCAAGTCAAACAACTACAAATATGCATATATAGGAGATAGGAGAGGTTGCCACTTGTCAACAAATAAAATTTCAAACAACCCAAAAGCAATCAGTTAAAACAGAATAATAATATTCTCTACTTTACCATTTATTCCCATAAGTGCAGACAATGCAACGTTTTTCACCCCTTCCTCATACACTGTCTCCGTCAAGGATAACGGACCGAACACTTTGTCTGAAATCCAAAAAAATCAAACAAAACATTAGAGAAACGCAACTGAATAGTAGCAATTCAACATGTAAACAACAACAATGAAGCAAAGTGAGTACCAAAAGTGAAAGAAGGCTGTATAGAAGGAACATTAATAGGAACAACTATATGATCATCAATACACTCCCATGCCAGTTGATCTTTTGCTGCTTGTTCACGCTTACTTAGCGGCCGCAATCTCACAGTAACAACAATCTTGTCTTCCTTGGCATTGCCAACTGGTGACAATGCAGGTGTAGTTCTATCTGAAGCAGTCGATGCTGGCGAATTTTCACTTTGAGAAGTCCATGATAAGTCAGAATAACTTAGCTCACTGATTTCTGGTGACGAGGTCATGTCTTTTTTCTGTTGTTTGGTGTCTGTTGGCTAGACAAGTGTGGTAGTTATAGTTAGCATTTGACTAATTCAATAATAACCACAACATAAATTAATTCTCAAATTTCAAAGAAATTCTCACCGTAACAACAATCTCGTCTTCTTTGGCATTGCATCTATTGCCACCTGATGACGATACAGGTGTTGATATTCTGTTTAGTCTTGAAGCAGGCGTCGATGGCGACGAATTTTCACTCTGAGATGTCCATGAGTCTGAATAGCTTAGCTCACAAATTTCTGGTGATGAGGGCATGTCTTGAAACTGTGTGGCTGTTTTAGTAATTGGCGGGGAAGCAACTCTATACTCTTCACTCAACTTTGTTTGCTTCTCAATCAATTTGTTAATTCTCTCAATTTTATGACTCAGCTCAGTTTTGGGCCAAGGATACTCACTTTGTGTTTGTTTAACACGAGATGGATATGGAATTGGCCGACTCACATAATGACTGCGCTTGGATTTAGGCCAAGGATACTTAGGAAACTTCTGTTTCAAATAGTGACACAATAAATGCAAATAAAAAATAGTTAAAATTTCTAGCTACATTACTCAATGTAATATAAATAAACTCAAAGCAACTGTTATTGAACAAAAAATATGTATATTAAAAAACTCACAAAAAAAAGCGAAACACACACACACACACAACGTAGATGTTGCATTAATTCTATACAAGAACATGATAATCTTTTAATTCAACAACAAATGAGATTTAGTAAGGAGTAAAATATTATACTCATAGCAAAAAATTTATGACAAAAATTAAAAAATACTTCGTACAACAATAATACTTGATTTGATGTAGCTAAATGTAGTACATTCCGAAATGAAGCACCGCGTGCGTGTTCTCCCTAGTTAGTGCATTAAATAATACAGTTTTTTTTCAAAAAATTATAGTATTATAGTTGTACAGAGTATTAATAGATGCTTGCGTGTCATAGTCTGCCTTGGAATTATTAAATTTTTGCTATTAGTATAATATTTTACTCTGTATTAAATTTCATTGTATTGTACAAAAAAAACATCATGTGCTTGTATAGAATTAATGCAACATCTACTTTTTGTAAATTTTAATTATATATATATATATATATTTTTTTTTTTTAAATAAGAGTTGCTTTGACTTAATTTATATTACGTTGAGTAATGTAGCTAGAAATTTGAACTTTTTTTCACACTTATTGTGTCGTTGTTTGAAACAAAAGTTTCTAAGCATCCCTGGTCTAAATTTGTGCAGTCTTAAAAATGAGAAATTTTGGCCTAAATCTAAGCGAAGTCTTAAACATGAGAAGTTTCCTAAGTATCCTTGGCCTAAATCTGAGCAGAGTCATTATGTGAGCCACCCAATCCCTTGTTCATCTCCTGTTAAACAAACAAAAGGTGAGTATCCTTGGCCCAAAACTGAGCTGAGTCGTAAAATTGAGAGAATTGACAAAATGATTGAGAAGCAAACAAGGTCTAGTGAAGAGTATAAAGTTGTTGCCACACTTATCCCGCCAATTCCTAAAACAGCCACTAAACAACAGTTTCAAGACATGCCCTCATCACCAGAAATCCAAGGTGTCCATGAGTCTGAACAGCTTTAGCTTAACTCACGGATATCTGGTGATGAGAGCATGTATTGAAACTATTGATTAAATGTTTAGTGGCTGTTTTAGGAATTGGCTGGAGAAGTGTGGCAGCAACTCTTTACTCTTCACTCAACTTGTTTGTTTCTCAATCAATTTGTCAATTCTCTCAATTTTACAACTCAGCTTAGTTTTGGGCCAAGGATACTCACTTTTTGTTTGTTCAAAAAGAGATGAAAAGGGAATTGGCTGGCTCACATAATGACTCCGCTCAAATTTAGGCCAAAGATACTTAGGAAACTTCTCATTTTTAAGATTCCGCTCAGATTTATGCCAAGAATACTTAAGAAACATCTCATTTTCAGGACTTCGCTCAAATTTAAGCCAAGGAGACTTAGGAAACTTATGTATCAAACAACAACAATAAGTGCCAAAAAAAAAAAAGTTCAAACTTCTAGCCACATTACTCAATGTAATATAAATAAACTCAAAGTAACTGTTATGGAACAAATAATATACGTAATATATAATTAAAACTCACAAAAAAAAAATCACAAAAAATAGATGTTGCATTAATTCTATACAAGTACATGATAATCTTTTATCCAAAAAAAAAAAGAAATTTAATACGGTGTAAAATACTATACTCATAGCAAAAATTTTACGACAAAAATTAAATAATTTCAAGGCATACAACGTCACACAAGCATACAATCAATGAATTAAGACCTTATTTCAATACTCTGTACAACAATAATACATTAATACTTTATAAATTAAAAAACAAAAAAAAAATATATTTATTT
The DNA here is from genome assembly GCA_016808085.1 of Suaeda aralocaspica. Taxonomy (NCBI): domain Eukaryota; kingdom Viridiplantae; phylum Streptophyta; class Magnoliopsida; order Caryophyllales; family Amaranthaceae; genus Suaeda; species Suaeda aralocaspica. The sequence continues at coordinate 2,593,155 of PYUH01000164.1, forward strand.
ATAGAATTATAGCACTAACTAGGAGTAGGGAGAACATGCACTCGTTTCACGCAGTCCTTCAATTCGAAAAGGACTACATTTACGATACATTGTTGGTTTTTGTTAGTTCTAGGTTGGTTGCCTAGAAGAGTATTCTTGAAAGTGTCGACTTTGAATGGTTGTTGGAATAGTGACGGTTAATGTGTGTTATTTTTTATTGCTTGTCATTTGGATTGTTAAAGCTTGTCAGCTATATTACAATTAGGCCATTCAAATTATTTAGGTTGTATCAAATCTAGACCAAATTAAACCAAAAAGTATTTCTAATTATCTAATACATATATAATCACTCGTTATTATTAAATTACAACTAATTACATGATAATCAAATTACAATCCATCCACATGAATGCAACTTTCCATAGACATAAGTAAGTACTAATTATTTAACACTACACCAGCATTAGTATGTATTGAGCCAAAGTTGCAAGACAAGACACAACATTTTCCCTATTAAAGTGCTTAAGTCTGAGTAAAGTCTAAAGTTAACTCTTGGTTTTAAAGACTCAATTTACTCATAAGGTGGGCATTACTTTATTTAAATTTATAAAAGTTTTAAATGAGTCTTAAAGGTAAAGAAGTAGATATATTTGGGTTTTAGAGAGTCTTAAGAAGATAGAAAAAAATATTAAATAATAGTGAAAAGCTAATGTGGCATGTGACTTGAGTTTTAAGTCAAAAACGGGCTAATCTTGCCCTTAGCTCTTTCGAATGTTAATTAATTAGCACAAACATATTATTATACAGTAAATAACCCAAATTAACATCTAGACATAATCAAATACAAATCAAACTTTGAAAAAACACATTACAAAACATATTATTATCCTGTAAAAGGTAAAAGGAGCTTGTAAAAAGAGCACTTTGTAATTTGTATGACTCAAAAAGCCTTCAAATTCCATGGAGATTGAAAGAATGGAAATAATTTAAGACTTGATGACAAAATTACACATCGTTTGAAATAATAAATGATTATTTCAACTTTTAATTTCCATTTTAAGCTTCTTATATATATATATATATATAGTTATAAAGGCTATGTATATCATTTTCTACTTTATATACTAATGTGAGCTGTGAATAGAACTATAAAATTCAACAGCTAAACTTACAATTAAATCACTAATTAAAATAAGAATAATAACAAAGTAAATTAACTAACTAGTACTGACATTAATTAACTAACTCTAAAGGCAACTAAACACTTATATAACTAATTAATAATTGATTAATTCAGAAATTTGTTATATATCAGTTTGGATTAATCCTAATTCAGTACCGATTAATCGATAGAAAACATATTTATTAATTGATTGATTAACTAATTCAGAATAATAACCAAGGGAATTAACCAACACTGACCTAAATCAATTACAATAATTATACGAGTATATTTAATCAGTACATTAAACTCTATCGTACATAAACTATTCCCAAATGTCATAGTTCCCAATTTTCCATTAACTTGAGTAGTTAAACTTTAATTTTGTGGCTTATTATTTACAATATAATATATTTATGTAATTTGTGTGTTAGAGGATGAATGATAATGACAATGAGAAAATGACATAATAATAATAATAATTATTATTATTATTATTATCCATTAATTAATCCAACATGCAAACTCAATCTAACCTCCACCATAAAACGCTGCAAACCCAACTGAGCACCAGTCGCCGCAACGACGTCGCTTCCCCTTCGACTCCCAAGCTTCAAAAGTAAACAGAAAAAAAAAAAACATTAAAAATTAATCAAATTCAATAAATAAATAAATTTATTTAATACTAAAAAAAATAAAGTATTATTAAAACAACTAATGAACATACCACGTAGTTCTTTTTTCGTTTGAAGTCAAATTTTTTGAGAAATTGTTGAAGATGAATTAAAACATTGTGAACAAAATTGAAAAATTGGAGGAAATTCATTATTATTACGACCAAATTTATGAGAAACATCTTTGAAATCGTTTCAATTGAAATTGAAAATTGTTTTTTGTTTTTGAGAGAAGAGGATTATAATAATCGTTTCAATTGAAATGATGAATTCCTGCATTTTTACTTCATATATATAAACAAGATGGTTTGAAAAATTGATTTGGCGCCTTTCGAAATATTCAACAAATCTTTATTTGTTTTCATTTTTACCGAAAAAAAAAATAATAATTTGCTATTTCAACAATATTAAACTTGAAGAGGTGAAAAAAAAATATATCATTTGAAGAACATTAAGGTTTTGTGGATGTGGAGAAGGAAACTCGAGATTGTGATTTTAATAAACTTATTTAACTCTAACACTCAAGTGAAGTAATGGGGTGTCAATAAAAAGAGTCGGCGGTGATAAGAAAATGCATTTTAAGTAACTAACTACCCGACTAATTTAACCCCTAAACTTTGGGCTTTCTCATTTAATATCCAATTTTTTTCGTGTTCAACATGTTATTATTTTAGTCTAAGATGTAGCGTTTTATAAATAATACGGAGTATCTTAGTTTAAACTTTAAAGTATATTTGGTCCTTTTTTCTTAATTCTAACTTTAAAATTCACTCCTAAAGACAAAGACACCCCTTAAAAATTTAGCTAGATAATTTTAAATATTACGTTCAAATCTACCTATATAAAATTATTGATTTCATTTTAGACAAATCTCTTTATTAACTTGCATAAAGATTTCCCACTCAAAATTGAAATTATCTAAAAGATGATTATTTATTGTAATGCTAAGTTTTTAATTTTTTTTAGTGTATTTAGTTAAAATTGTGCATGTATAAAAATAAAATAAAAAACGATTTAAAAACAAAGTAAAATAAGGAGTATCTATTTTTTCTTTAATTTAATTAACATAAATAGGATTTTTATAATAAATAATTATAAAGTAAATTTGAAAAGGTGATAGGTTTTATGGAATAATTTTATTATTATTGCCATGACTTAAAAAATTATTAGAATAAAGACTTAAGAATTTCCTTTAAAATCATATAGATAAAGTTAAATAAATTTTATTGCATATAGATTGAAAATAAATAATCGTTCATCATATAGAATTTCATTACACTAATCCAAAATACGTAAATAAAGTACGTAAATAAAATACAATGTGATTTATTATTGCTTATTTTTATTAGATTTGAATAAATATAGTAAGAGAAAAACTTGCATAACAAATGATGATGGTAAGTAGTTATTACTTTAGTTATTATATAAGTATAAATGTTTTTGTGCGTGCTAAAATAAGGAGAAAAAAAATTGAAAAAAAAAAAAAAAGACTACAACGAGGATTTTCATTGTACAGCTTGTGTAACTTGCATTGTACATACAAGGTAGAAAATTGTATGTATGAGAAAGAGAACAATCATTTTCCACATTCACAGAAACCCAAATATACATCCTTTGGAACTAAAAAACTTCCACCAAAATTCTCACTATAAAGTCACATCCTCGCCAAAAAAATCTCAAAAATCCAATCATTATATTACATCAGGTATAATAGAATTTCCGTAACCCTCTAGAGGGTGGATGGGGTTGGGGTGTTATACAACATCAGGTAACCTTATTGGAGCTAAGGCAAAAACCGAAATAAAATCGTGGGGGGGTAAAATCTTCACTGTGCAGGAAGCAGGAAGGGAGATGAAGTTGCAACAAACCTGTAAATGTATTCCTCTCATCAAGAATTTCACCTAAATTCGAAGGTTATTGATCCCAGAAGCTAATTTATTATCATTAGAAGTATCGTTAAAAGTCAGCCAAGGGTGTTGCAGGCACTGCTGTGCAGTAGGCCGTTTTTCAGGAGCAAAATCGAGAATGGGGAGCAGGAAATCAGCAAAATCACGGGCATCTTCTTCAGAAAATTTGTACTTCTCGATAAGCAATCGATCAAGCGACCAGTATTTCAATCTTTTAATCCTCTTCAAGTCTCCATATCTATCAAAATAATCTTTAAAGCGTGCACCTCCACTAGATATCTGCCCGTGCAATGATTGGAATTATATGTCAGAAACCTAAAATCAGGAAACAACATTGAAAGAGAATAACGGATGCTTGTTCACCTTTTTAGGCATCTTCCCAAGAAGTTCCATCATCAGGGCAAGATGATCCTGTAAGAAATGCCATACAAATAATGATTTTTAAGTGATTAATGCAATTTTGAAGTGTATATAAGCTACAGCTATACAAGTATATGATATTGGGGGAACCATAGCGCAAGTCCATCAGACTAATCACGTAAGAGATATCAAGAAAATATGGCTTTTATTAGTCATGCACATTGAACTTTTCCATAATAACAGTACCGTTGTCAATCATTAATGCAGCTGAAGACCTAAGTTATGATCTTAACAGTTCAGCAATTTAATTTTACAGTAATAAAGACTCATCTCGGCAGGTATGCGATAACGGTGAGATTGTTGCTAATCATGCTTATTTAAAAGATCAAGAACAATTCCACAAGCTTTAGGGGCTATTTTAGAGAGTTTAGGGATAATGTCAAAGCGGTGAACCATGTTTTGGTCAAAACAGTATAACTCACAACAATGGCAGTATAACATGCAAATTGATCGCAATTGACAAAAATAGTAAACTAGTGAACATTCCATTGACAACGAAAAAGTATACCTCATCATCAGTAAAGCCTTGTCCACCTTTGGGAGTAAACAACATGTCGCCAGTAGCAAGCTCAAATGCTGTGCAAGCAAATGACCACATGTCAGCAGACACGGTATAGCCTGCACGGATTACGACTTCAGGAGCTCTATATTGCCTTGTCTGTATTTCTTCCATGAACTGTTGGTCAGCCCAACAAGCATTCCCAAAGTCTACAACTTTGCACTTCATATCAATTCCCTCTAGAGATCTAAGGGGTTTTTGATTCTGTGGCATGCCCATGGAGGCCCTTCTTTCAGAGATCCTTGCGACTGCCATCTTGGCCCTTCTCTTAAGTTTTTTCTCAATTAAACTCATTGAAACTCCTCCACCGTTATTGTTTCCCCCTTCAGGTTTCTCAAGAATTGGGGTAAATCCAGACTTCACTGGATCTTTAGAGGGATCAATTGGTGAAACAAGCAGAATGTTTTCTGGCTTTAAATCTGAGTGGATTATATTGAGTACACGGTGCAAATAATCCAACCCTGTTAAAACACATATGCAAATCTCCCTAACTTTGTTTAGCTCCAAACCTTTGTGATGATTGTATCTAATTAAACGAAGCAAGCTATCTCCAAGAAACTCAAGAACCATGCACAGGTGCTGCCCATTTGGGCCTGAGTGCTTGAAGTGATCAATTAATCGAACTACAGAACTGGAATGACAAGAATCTCCACCAGCGATTGCTGAAAGGACTTCAATTTCATGAAGAGCAGCTTGAGCAAACTGTGGGGCACTTTTCTGAATTTTTAAAGCCACAAAACCCTGATACAACAACACAGCAACCATAAATGGATAGGAAAAAACAAAAGAAAATAAACAAAAGAGCTATCAAGAGAACTGCAGAAAAAGGTAAAGAAAGTAAGACAGGTAATTAAATGGATTTACAAATGGACTTCCCAGCCATTTAAGTGATTATGAATACTTGAACATCAAAACTAAAACAACAATTAAGGATTAAAATTCTAGATATCCTGAGCTCAAGGGCGGAAATAAGTTAATTTGAATTACTAAATTTACGTTATATTGTTTAGCTTTCAACAATTTCAAGATGAGGAAGCAGAAAGTCGTACTGAAAATTTTCTGCCATTTAAACTGTTTATTTTGGTTGTGACATGTTCAGGGAAAATCAATGCAGGATATCTATATTCTTGTCCATTTTGACTGTAAAAGAATGGAGGGAAAGTGACAAAATACTTGGATTCAAAACCTAACCTAGTCTCATCAGGGAAGATAAGAATATAACCATGTAGAGTTTGTAGATTATACAACTCTGTGGCCTCCTTCCCCTGGTTCATACATAAATGTTGATGAGAAAAAGGTGAAAGAAATTATTTTGAAAAATATTAAAGGAATACTACTTCATGTAACAGGAGTTCCAACATTCTTCTCTGGCAAAGGAGTACAAAGTATAAACCCAAAGAGAAGAAAGCATCAAAATGATACTCTGCTTAATTTCCAGCAGTGCAATGTCTTGAAAGAGTATATATGTCAAACAAACAAAGATTTAGCTATAGCAGCTGTCATCCCTAACTTCCTGTGACAACATGAAGGACTTCTATTCTGATAATCCAGTTTATTTTCATCCTTACTTCCTAATCCAAGACTGTTGACAAGGACTAATACATGCTGGTCTTCAAAAAAAAACTCACAAAGGGGAACCAGTTTGGTCAAGAGCATTCACTATACATCAGATTGCAGTATTGTTTGGCTTCATAATCAAAGGCTACAAAGAGTAGAGTTTATTAGGCCGTTTAAAAAAGAATGGTATACACAATTTAACACAGGCCAAACAAAATTGGTAGTTCAAATTGTGGAAATGTCATCTAATGGTTGTGAGTAAAATTGGTAGTAAAGTAATTGTGGATATTAGTTTCCTAAGTAAATTAATATCACTCTTCAAAGAAAGCTAGAAAGCCTAGAATAGTAACATTTGACTTTCCTAGTTAATTCTCTATGGCTAAAAGACCAAAACTCCACTTTGTTTCTTGAATATGGTTTATATAACATTGTATAATAATCAGCTTACAATACTTCACACAGCATAGTTTTTAGCAAAAATGTATATATTGGCCTCTGAACAACAAAAGGAACATAGCTTATGCTATCTCAATTCATCACATTTCATACATATCGACTAAGCTTGCAGAGACAAATTGGCACGCCTATATTTATACAAGAGACGGAATCCAAGTTCAGTTACGAAGAAACAAAATGAAAAACCAAGGCATCTCAAAGTGGTTGAGTTTCCCATAAAAATAAAAAAAAATAAAAAAAATAAAAAACAAAAAAAAGGCTATTAACAACAAGCATCTTAATACAAAGACAATGCTAAATTGTATCCCTTTAATGAAGCCTCAAAAGCTGCAAAAATTTCAATATAAATTGAAGGATTCCACCCCAAACAGCCTTTGTTCTTTGCTTCAAGAAAGAAAAGTAGTCCCCACTAAAGCAAGCTCCAACTACAGCATGGTTTGGGGAAACTCCTATAGCATGGAACCTTAACTTCATTATCAACTATCATAATGAGGTTGTTTCCGGGACTCAAACGCATGACCCAGCACATAGTAGATAAACACTTGATCACGGCCACACGCACAATCTTCCCCTTGTTCCTCGCTATTGAGAATTAATTACAAGGTTGAACATGATGAACTATCGATGAAATAAACAATTTACCCACATATCCTTATTCCTTTTCCTTAAATTCCACAATGTACATCTAAATGCCATTCACAACAAATAGTCAATCAACTACCACAATTACTTACCACTTCCACCTTGCTTAACCCTAATAATTGAAAACTTGACTTACCAACATTTATTACAAGTAGGATATCATAATAGAAAAAGACCATTCTAAGTAATAAAAAAAACAGCCAATTTTTTCATTAATCTAAAATCAAATCCTCAAATCAAATACCCAAAAGAAAGTCATATCCTAAAAGAGGCAAAACCAAAGGGCTAAAGATTACATTTGTCATTACTTCCATGAATAGTAGTAACTCAAATTATGATCTTCAAAACATTCCCCCAATTCAATACTAACCCCTTAACCTTCCAAGGTAGGACATCCATTTCAATAACAAACATAATTACAAAAAATGAAAAACTTTACATAAAATTAAGATCAACTACCTTCATTGGCAGGTAAACAAACCACTGAATTAATTCAATCTAACTAAGACAAACAAAATACATTTCTTTAAATAATTCAATAATTAAACCCCCAATAATAATTCCAAACATTCAACCATAGGGTCCATAATCATATGATCCAAAATAAGCAAACAACACCCAAAAAACCCCAGAAAATCATCAATTTATACCCAAAAAAAAAACCCAGAAAAATCAACAAATTACAGCAAAAAAGATCAAAACTTTATTGAATAGATCAATAAGAAAGAAGAACATACAGAAGTTCGAGTATCATAAGCAAGCCAAACAGTTGAAAATTGACCCCAACCCAATTTCCTTTGAGCAATGTAACGTCCACCATTGAAAGAATCACCAACTCTTACAGCATGATATCCTCCTTTTCTATATGAATCATACTCTTCTTCTTCCTCTGACCCAGAAGATGATGAACAAGACATTATTTTTTAAAAAAAATTTATATTGATTTGATTAATTTGTCTTTATAATTGCAGTTAATTTTTTGTGGGTATGAAAAAAGATTGGATTTTTGGAGTTAATTTGATCTGATTTAATCTGGGTGTTGTTCAAAAAGATTGCTTTGGGAATGAGATTAATTGGGTAATTTGCAAATGATTACGGGAAATTGAAGAAAAAAGAGGGAAAAGAAAAAAAAGGACAGAAATGATGTTTGCTGTAATTAAATTATATGTGGCCTTCAATACAAGACTTCTTCCACTTTTCTCTCTTTTTCTTTGTTTTTTCTTGTTTCTTTCATTCCATTTTAGAAATTTGAGATTTTTTTTTTATTTTTTATGTTTTGTTTTTTGAGAGAGCAAAACTTGAGTCTGAGATTGAGATATCGAAAATCAATCAATGGTTCGTTAGAATTGTTGTGAATTTAGTGGGATTTGGGATCATGGTTTTGGACTTTTGATGGAGTTTTTTACAACTTTACCCTTCAAGGATATTGCGCCTTTTTGTTAAGGCTTTGTTTGGTTTTTGTGAGGTTTATTAGGTTTTTGCATTGTCAAACTTCAAATATTGTTTGACATGCTTTCTAATCACTAACTCATGGATTATGGATGTCTGATAATGGGGTCAATGGTTTTATAGATTGAGTTGAGACTACTCGCAAAAAGAGTGTTTATAGTTCATTGATATTGGCATTTCTAATTTGCTACTTGTACTTTCATATAATGATAAATTTATTACAGATTATATAATGATGTTTATAAGTGCAGATTTGATATGGATAACATTGGTGTGTATCTCTGAATTAAAACTTTTGATAAATATTAGTCAAAAAGTTGATCCAACTTGAAAATTGAAACTTACTCCCTAAAGTTATCAAACTAAGATAACTCAAAATCGGAGAAATCATAATTTATATAAACCACATGTGACTTTGCAAACTAACACAATTTGACGTGATAGAAAAAATAAGAAATGATTTTGAAAATCCTATTATAGTCCGTGTAAAGAATATCCGACAAACAATGCAAATACATTTTTGTTGTTGTTGTTGTTGATTAATCCAAGCCCAATACCACAAATTGTTGACAAGCGTATACCTAGCACATTCAACCATGCTAACCAAACTGAGTTTTTAGTTTTAATATTGAACTTATTATTGTAGGTTAAATAGATCTCTCATCAGTTGGCCTATGAGTTTGATGTTGATTGTTGAACCACAAACTATGTGAATGTGAATGTGATGTGAAATTGTGAATACAGCGTACCAGTGTATGTGATGATAACCAATATACTGATATAGTGATATTCTACGTTTCTACACACCAAATTGTGGTACCGTAGTTATTATGTGACAGCCTTATACACTGATATGTTTGAAAATGCAAATTATATTTTTAGACAAGCAATAAAGCCATAAAGGTAGTCCATCTCCCTCAGTAGCCAAATGCCCAAAAGCTTGGTAATCCGTTATCTGAAGACTGAAGTAGACTCAACTACTCAAGTGCTCAACCAAATAAGTGGTAAATGTCTGCCTCTTTATTTCCAAACTGATCAAACTAAGGTAGGAGCTATATATTTAAAGGGCAATTTTCTTGGTACAATGGAGCAACGTAGAACGCAGGCAAATTTTTTTTTTTAAAGCTTCAAATCAAATAAACAAATATATTTGTCTTTAATATTACCTTACAGGGTATAATTAGTTGTACCATGGACATATTCGTGACACAAGGTATAAATTAATGAGAAGCAAGATGCTTGAAGGCGCCGATAAGTTGATAACTTGTGAATATAATCGTCCACTTTGAGGCATATTTATGTGATTTATCAAAGTTTTATCATCACGACTAAAAAAATGTGATTGCATATCAGTGTAACTCTCTTGGTAACGAAGGATTTGTTTGCTTATTTTTGGCCCCACTATTTAATCACTAGATAAGATATCTAAAACTCTCATATGACTATGTATATACTAGTATAGTATAATCATCATATGTAAATAAAGAATTCTGTATTTAAAAAATGCATTGTGCCACTTGAAAGCATGGCTGCTAAATGACTAAATCCATGTTCATCTCCTATTTTTTGCAGTCGTTTTCATATGCGATTGAAGTTCAACAACCCAGCATTTCTCCTCCACACTTTATAGTTATGGATAAGAAAGAATTTGCTAATTTTTAAAAGATATTATATTAAAGAGCTAAACCTTTTTTATGCAAGTTCAAAAGCTAAATATTATTCTTATGATTCTATGACCAAAGTCAAATCACAAGAAAGCCAAGAGAGATTTGAAGTTGAGAAAATTACTTGCTTGTTCTTTTTCGTTTGTTACAAATTTACAATTCATGATAATAATGGTGAAAGTTATGCATTGAAAAGTCAGTAACCAATCAACAAACGAAAACAACAACGGGAATAAACTATGGCTTCCACATGTACAGCTATACTTGCAAGATGCTTCAAGAAGCATCGTGTAAAAATAGACAATTGGGAAGAAGAAAAAGGCATACATCAATGGAAACAAATGTCCAAAGCTATAGTTTGGCAGTCATCCATGGCTTGATGCCAATCATACGGCTTTCAGCTTTCGCCAAGTGTATGGAGTAAACCAGCAGATGACAGACCCAGCTCCTACCATTTTGTGCAGCACACCAAGATAGACCAAGTTCTAGTGTTGTAGCAAGAATGCAAGCAAAAGAATAACTAACAAAGTAACAAAATAGGAACACCATCACAGTTTAAAACAAGTAATAATTTATTATATTTCACAATTCGGACACATAGTTCATTGACAGCCCATACAAAAAAAAATGATCAAACAAAAACAAAATCATACCAAACCTAGGAATTTATGCAAGCATATGATACAAATATGTGCTATATTACCCGGAATAACGTTCCATCTCTTGCATTCATGTTGGATCCTCAGCCCTCTTACAACAATACAGGACAACTCTTTTTGGACCATTGATATGGAAATTGGATACAAACTAAGCCAAGTCCGACACGAGTACTCGAATCCAGCAACATAGAATGTGTGTGAAAATACCATCAATCACAATGCTGAGGAACCATACAACTTCTCATTGTGAAATTGTAAGAATCAAGCTTTGGTACCAAAGATCTCTACAAGAGAAGACCAAGTACCGGAGACACCAAGAATAATGCCTATAACAATAATAACACAATCCAAAACCAGCTTTCCCACACTAGCCTCGTTCTTATAAACAATGAAATGGAAAAGCGAAGGGAAAACAAACCCAAGAGCAATGCACACACTGCTTCCAACAAGTGACAAGAAATCAGCGAAATTAGGAACCAACAAGGCAACCAAAGCAATTACTAAAACCATCAACCACCTAACCAACAAGCTATAGCTCCCTTGAGCCAGCCTTCGTTCCAAGACCTCAAAAACCGGGTTCATCATCAACGGGCACGAAAAGAACAGGTTAATACAAAGCCCAAGCTGCACCACAGTACTCAAGAACCCAGTTCCAATATTAGTGGTGATAATATCCCTCGTTTCGTCGCCGAAAGCCCAATAACCCATAGCACCAAACAAAGCATACATAAAAGAAATGATTCCCATACCCAAACCCAAAACCACCCCATAATTCTTCTTGTTATTAGTCTCACTTTCCAAGGGCAAAACCATACCAATTCCTTCAAAGGAATAAACACAAACACCAACACAATAAAAGAAGACATTCCACCCACCAAAAGCTTGAACAACAGGCTTATCTTGTGCAATAATAATAGCATCTTTTCCAATCACAACAACCATAGCTCCAATTTGAACAATATCAGCAAATATACTCAAAGGGGCTAAATGGGTCAATGTTGGAATTGAATTTAACCCTAATTGAAGTGGAAGACACCCAAAAATATACCATTTTTTAGGTGTTAAACCCAAAAAGGCATGACTTTGAGTAGCAACACTATTAAACAAGTGAGCAAAAGTATTAGATATAAAAATCATATAACTAACACAAAATCCAGCTTGTGATAAGATAATCATAGTATCAACAGATAATTTTCCAATTGATCCACAAACAGCAAACCCTAAATCCCCAAAAGATTCAATCTTTGAACAATCATTTTGGGATTCAAGCTTTCTTCTTGTGTAAACCAATAACATCATACAATAGTAAGTAAGTGCTGCAATACAAAAGAGGGTTATTACACCAAATAACCAACCTGATTTCATGAAACTATATGGTAAACCTAAAACCCCAGATCCTACAATTGCTATAAAAACATTTGCTAATGTTTTGAATTGTGATGATTTTTTTGATTTCCCAATTAATGGGGTGTCTTCTCTTGCTATTGTGATTGAGTTTGAGCTTGATTCTGCTTCATCATTGTTTTTTCCAAATCCCATTTTTCTTCAACTAATTAATTTTTTTTTAAAAAAAAAGGGTTTGAATTTAATTTTTATGATTGAGAAGTACCCAGATGATAAAGGAGTGATCTTTGATGATGAATTTGGGGAAAATTATCAGAAAATTGGTAACTTGAAAATGTAGAAAGTAGTTGATTAGTGAAAGTCGTGAAAGAGAGGAATTGGTGGATGGATATTTTGGGGTTTGAATAATTTAATAGCGATAATAGGAATTAGGAAATGTGAATATGTGATTAAAGATGATTATATGCGAATAGTATTTTTGATTTTTTCTTTTTTTTCTGGTGGTCTTGTTTTTTTTAATGAAATAAAATAAAAATGGGAAGTACCACGTACTCCGTAACTGAAAAGGCAAAACGCTTTTGAACTCCATATATATCGGTATATGTACGCTGTATATAAATTGGTATACGGTCTTTGTCGAGGTGGATTTAACAAATCATGATATTTGATAAGAGTAGTACCTTTCTCAATATCATAGGAAATATCATGGATATAACAACTCAAATATCATGTGAGAGACAACCTAGGTGAAGTCACCAATAAGTTGTGAACAAGCTTGATCAAAGTTTATTTAAACAGTAAATGAACAACATTTTGAATTTAATTAATAAATAAGCTAAGTTTAAACATTATTACTTATTTAAATTAATAAATGAGCTAAGTTTAAACACTATTACTTAATTTTAGAAGATCAATTTAGATATGAGAACAGTAAAACATTCCGTTTGACTTAATTTCAGGTTTGATGAAATGAATTAACCTTAATTAGACTTTTTTTTTTTTTTTTTTTTTGCCATGTTTTTTGCACCTTAAAATATTGCACATCCCATAAACAAGTTAAATACCACTAACACGTTATTAAACATAGACGGTGGATATTGTCTTACATTATTGAGTTGTTTCCTGATTTCCTAAAATGCTCACAAATCACATACTGGTAGTATAACAGGTTTCCTATTCTTTTGCTCATGTTTCCTATTCTTTTACTTCACAACAAAGTTGACCAATTCATGTTGAGTTGTCATACACTTGTGTATACCATATGTATAACTGTATAAGCCATTGAACCTAAGACTTCTTCGCATTTACTTGTTTGACCCACTCAGGTGTATGTTGAATTGTTGATGATCCAAGCAACTGCATTGCTACATGATAAATGAATATGAGAGTTCATTCAGGTGATGTTGATGATTCAAACAAGTGCATTGCTAAATGATAAATGAATATGAGAGTTCTATACACCGATTAAATAAGCCGTGGTAGTTCTGGATACAGCTATAGGTTATTGCTATCGACCCTCCTGTCGCTTATATCAGGAACTCTGGAACACACAATTGTTAATTGAAAGGGAAGGGGGGCACTTCTATGATCATGACACAAAGCAATATCATGCTTCATCCTTCTACGTGATACTGGAAATCAAAATTCTAAAAAAGGTACATCATCCTTCAGAAATCTGTTTCTGGGTATGTTGAGGAATGAAGAGTGAAGACTATTAAAAGCCTTGCTGAAGTCAATGCCATGACCATGATCGACATGAAAAATGTGTCAACACACGATGTGGATTTTAGTGACTAGAGAAAAAAGTTTGGTGTTTTGACAAAACTTAATCTCCCAATGATTACTACAACGATTAGGCTATCACAACACTTCAAAGCAGCAATTTTATGCGAAGGCAGTAAAAAGAAAAATCAATAGATGATAGCTCAAGTAACCTGAATCCAGTAGAATGGAACCATCTACTCTGTACTAAATTTCGATCCAGTTTGAAAGTCAAGTCACAAAACTTTCCAGAAGTGATGCAAGATGGCAATAACCTCAATGCATATTGTGCACAGCCACACATAGCTCCTATCCAAATGTATACAAATGCTTAACTCTCTAGTAGGCATTTATAAGTCTGAGACCAATACTAGATTAATAGCTAGTAGCTACCAGCTAGGCAAGCTAGCATTCCAGATTCACACGACTGAATGAGGTTCCAAGCAATCCAACAGACCAACACAACGTGGCCAGACTCGACANAAGTTAAATACCACTAACACGTTATTAAACATAGACGGTGGATATTGTCTTACATTATTGAGTTGTTTCCTGATTTCCTAAAATGCTCACAAATCACATACTGGTAGTATAACAGGTTTCCTATTCTTTTGCTCATGTTTCCTATTCTTTTACTTCACAACAAAGTTGACCAATTCATGTTGAGTTGTCATACACTTGTGTATACCATATGTATAACTGTATAAGCCATTGAACCTAAGACTTCTTCGCATTTACTTGTTTGACCCACTCAGGTGTATGTTGAATTGTTGATGATCCAAGCAACTGCATTGCTACATGATAAATGAATATGAGAGTTCATTCAGGTGATGTTGATGATTCAAACAAGTGCATTGCTAAATGATAAATGAATATGAGAGTTCTATACACCGATTAAATAAGCCGTGGTAGTTCTGGATACAGCTATAGGTTATTGCTATCGACCCTCCTGTCGCTTATATCAGGAACTCTGGAACACACAATTGTTAATTGAAAGGGAAGGGGGGCACTTCTATGATCATGACACAAAGCAATATCATGCTTCATCCTTCTACGTGATACTGGAAATCAAAATTCTAAAAAAGGTACATCATCCTTCAGAAATCTGTTTCTGGGTATGTTGAGGAATGAAGAGTGAAGACTATTAAAAGCCTTGCTGAAGTCAATGCCATGACCATGATCGACATGAAAAATGTGTCAACACACGATGTGGATTTTAGTGACTAGAGAAAAAAGTTTGGTGTTTTGACAAAACTTAATCTCCCAATGATTACTACAACGATTAGGCTATCACAACACTTCAAAGCAGCAATTTTATGCGAAGGCAGTAAAAAGAAAAATCAATAGATGATAGCTCAAGTAACCTGAATCCAGTAGAATGGAACCATCTACTCTGTACTAAATTTCGATCCAGTTTGAAAGTCAAGTCACAAAACTTTCCAGAAGTGATGCAAGATGGCAATAACCTCAATGCATATTGTGCACAGCCACACATAGCTCCTATCCAAATGTATACAAATGCTTAACTCTCTAGTAGGCATTTATAAGTCTGAGACCAATACTAGATTAATAGCTAGTAGCTACCAGCTAGGCAAGCTAGCATTCCAGATTCACACGACTGAATGAGGTTCCAAGCAATCCAACAGACCAACACAACGTGGCCAGACTCGACAGATCATAACGACTTCCATCACAGAGCACTCAAAACTTTGATACTCCATAATAGACTTAAAAACATAGAATTACAACTAGTACTCAGACTGCTGCTTGATAACAACATTCGCCTAGCAAATTGAGTTTACAAGGCGAGGCCATAACTCCTAAGGCAACATCAGAAACAAGTATCAATTCTTTGGCAGAATAGTATATATGAACCTCCACCGATATACTAGTGTGTGATCGATCAACGAAATGTTAAAGACCACATAATACAGCATCAACTAAGTGCAGGAAGTAGACGAAAAGAGCTCTCCATACTCCATGGAAATGATGGAATCACACAATTATACATATTCAAGCTATCAAAGTTTCAAGCATTGAACACAAACCAATGCGATTATAAACTTGTAATTCATACGACAAAATTATCAAAAATTACAAAATCGTAAAACCCGATCAAAACCACACCTAATGTCACTCACTGATAAACATGTCAGTCGAAGTAATCAAGCATTTTATTCTCCTATTTCCCATTTCCACCATATTCCCAATCATTTCAAAGCACAAGATATCATCAAAATCAGCTTAAACTGCTCAAACAATCAAACTTAACACAAAAAAAAACATCAAAATCATAGAAAAGTGACTACAACAACTGAAAATCAAATTCCAGTACCAAACTTCATAAACAAACAAATAAAACCCTCAAAACCCTAACCCTAAAACCCCAAAATCAAAATTAAAATTAAATAAAATCAATCCAAATCTTTAACAACCCTAATTCCCATAGATTGAGCAGTACCAATAATCGACTTACAAATAGAATCAAGAGGCAAATGCTTAGACCCAGGATCTTCCTTCTTAATCGAAGCAATCTCATAAACATGCTTCAACGTCACTGATGACGCAACCACGTGTCCAGGACGCCCACTTGCTGACTCAACACCAGCAGCTTGTTTCAGAAACCACGTCACTTTAGGCGATTTGATGACGTAATCAAAGGTTTGATCTTTGTAAGCGATGAGTGAAACCGCCATTGGAGTTTCGGCTTTGTATTTTTGAGTTTTGGCGTTGAAGTCTTTGCAGAAAGCCATGAGGTTTAGTTTTAGTTGACCTAGTATGGCCCCCACTGGTGGGCCTGGGCGGGCTGCTCCGGCGGGTATTGTTAGACGGACTGTCGCCATTACTGGTTTTCGAACTAGATCTTTTGCTGCCGCCATTGATGGTGGTGGTGGTGGTTGTTTTGGGAGGAGAGAGAATAGAGTGTTTTGTTTGGTTGTTGATTGTGAAGTGAGTGGTTTTGGTTTTGGGCTTGTGATTTAGGTGTTTGAAAGAGATGTGTAGAAATGTGTAGATAACAAAAGAAGGCCCAATGAGTTAATGACAAATTGACAATACATCTTTGTTAGGTTGCATAAAGTCGGAAATTGGGTCGGAAATGAATAGGAATGGTGTTTGTGATTTTGGTGTTTGAAAGAGAAGTGTAGATGGCAAAAGAAGGCCCAATGACATACATCATTGTTATACTTCCTTCGATCATCGTACCTCTCACTTATTGTATTCATATTCGTAGGCCTTGTTTGTTTCGGCTGAAATTTATTGAATTGAATTTAATTGAAATGTAATGTAATGAAATGAATATAGTGTATTTACTCACAACTCACTGAAATACACTAAACTGAACAGAATTGAACCGAGCTTAACAAACCAAAAACGAGTGAAAATTAGTTGGAAAGAACAAAGCATTAGACTTAAAATATTAAGCACAAAAACTTGTGGAAAAGATGTTTTGATTTGTGTGAAATTTGAATGATAGAGGTTGAAAGGTGGCTTGATGTAAAATTGGTTATACGGAGTAATAATGATTGAATTACAAGAAATAGAGATAGCTTAGAGTGATATGAAACAATTTAATCTTATGTTTGATGATTTGTGGTGACTTAAGACTTTGTTTATCTAGTTAGTATGAGGATCAGTAACAACTTGGTTCAATAGGTATAAATAAGAGTAACGGGTGGTGAAATTGAAGGTGGCTCAATATAATATTGATTATGATTCGACATGTAGGGGTGTGCAAGATTTTACGGTTCCGAATTTCCGGTCCGAAATTTTCCGATTCCGTTCCGAAAAATCGGAATTCCGATCAAGATTTTTGAAAACCGGATCGGATACGTAATGGGTTTTTAAACAATCGGATTCCGGATTTTTAAGGAAAGCAAAATCCGGAATTCCGGATTTTTCCGGATTTCCGATCCGGTTTTTAAGGGTATATGTGTAAATTTTAGAGAAAATTCTAGTATATAATTCGGAACCGGATATCCGGATTCCTGAACCGTTTTTCCGGAACGGATACGAAATCAATTTTGTTGGTTCCGAAAATCCGGATATCCGAATTTCCGGATCGGAAAATTTCCGATTTCCGGTTTTGCACACCCCTATCGATATGGCCGGCGAATCTTAGAGAAAGAGAAATCTTAAGTGACTTGAACCAATTTGATCTTACGTTTAGAGTTGAACTAGGACATGGTGTAAATGTGAATTCAATATGTTTGATGGTTCGAAACAACTTGGCATGTTTCTTTAAGAAAAAGATGTGTTACCATATATTATCTAATATTTATAGTGATACACATTTAATTGGAGATTGGTTAATTCTACATTTTACTGTGAGAAATGTCTGCTTTTTAGCTAGGATAAATTAATAATATCACATGTAAAAATTTACCAAATTATGAAAAAAAATACAAATGTTGCAACTATTATAATACGGATTTTTTTACCATAGAAACAAAGTAGCATTCAAAATCTTGTCTATAAAAATGGTTAGATTGCGATTAATTTATCGAATAGACAAAGTAATTATATTTTATATTTAACATTATGTATCGCAATATAAAAGAATATATTGTGTACATTAATTATACTAATACCATGGTTAGTTATAGTTATTTTAAAAATACAAAAACTGACTCTGCCATGGATTGGTTACCACAAAAATGATATTATGTGAGGTATAAAATAATATTTGTTGCAACTATTTTGTGGATAAAATATCTTTATTTTGTTATTTTTGACCCAATTTCTTCCTACTTTACCTTATTTTTTATTCTTTTGTATTTTAATACCCATACTTTCACCCAATTATTTCATTTAATAATGGTCACCATTTGTTCTATTCTCTCGCATGAAAACGCAACCCTAAGGCTAATATAACATTTATTTTGGGATGAATGGAGTATTTTAAACAATTACAAGATATAAGATATTGTCCTTTCTTCAATTTTAAAAATTAATATTGAAATTTGTAAATCGTGCATCGCATCAGTTTTGTACTAGTTATACTAAATTATTTGTGCTAAATATTGCACACCGCCTTGGTGCCTTTAGCTTAAAGTTGGCTTGAATTGTCTTCACAAAAACCAAAAAAAAAAAGGCTTGAATTGAACATTTGCGACCAAATTCGAACTGTCTTGAAAAAATTTATTAATTATTTAGATCTATATTTTAACAATAAACACAACTTGAATATATATGAACCAATCCTATAGGCTCAATAGGATAACCTAGGCTCATAATTCGCTTAAACTCTAACCAAATTAGGATGACTTAAAAATGACTTGGACTCGATATAGCTCGATCCAGAATGCTATTCATCGCCCATAAAATCCTACCTATCGCCTGTATTTATGCGCAAAGTTCCCATTTTACCCTTCGTCATATTTACATCTCTCTTCCTTTGATACTCACCCTTTCCTTTCTCTCTCTAAACCACCACCATTCTCAACATCTTTTAACAACATCTCACAAAAATATTCCTTTTTTTTTAAGTATAGTGAAACCTTCGTCTGATTCTGACGAAGGTTGGGCGATACTTGATCTCACCACACCTTCGTCTATTCCAGACGAAGGTCTCATTTTATTTTTTTTAATTAAAACTCTTCGAAAATTTGTTAAAAAAAAATAAATTACCGACACCTTCGTTTGGAACAGACGAAGGTTTCAATTTGGATTTTTTTTTAAAATTAAAAACCTTAAGAAATTTGGTGGAAAAAAAAATAAATTAGTGACACCTTCGTCTGGAACAGACGAAGGTGTCAAACTAATTTTTTATTTAAAACCCTTAAGAAATTTGGTAAAAAAAAAATTAATTTGTGACACCTTCGTTTGGAACAAACGAAGGTTTCAAGGTAATTTTTTTTTATTTAAAACCCTTAACAAATTTGGTAAAAAAAAAAATTGTGAAACCTGCGCCTAACAGAGACGCAGGTTGCATTTTTTTTTTAAATGCAAAAAAAAATATTGTCAAACCTTCGTCTACAGGCGGAGATTCCATGACACCTTCGTCTGTGTTAGGCGAAGGCTTCACATTGTATTTTTTTTTTTAAATTACAACAATAAACAACAAAATATTGAAACCTTCGTCTGTGTTAGACAAAGTTTTTTTTTTTTTTTTTTTTTTTT
>PYUH01000164.1:2636576-2657166 GCA_016808085.1 Suaeda aralocaspica
TTTTTTTTTTTTTTTTTTTTTTTTTCATATTTCATATACTACGTATATTTGCCACAATATCAAGTGTACTTGAAAGAATCTGGTTTACTTGTTTGAGGTGTTAGTGGGAAACCTTGTGCTACCCAATTTAGGCCCTCTTGTATTAATGGTATACCTTTTCTTTACATCTTTTTTTGTGGGTTTTGGTTTCCTTGATTCTTCAACTTTTTAACTTTATCTTTCAATGAGCAAAATACTGTTTTAATAGTCCCTTTAGTTTTTTTTTTTCTTGGGAAGTAAAAAAATTGAAAAATGATTGATATATGTTGTAGGTACAACATATTTTAGAATTGTTAGAAATGATATTGTGTCTGCTTAATAGTTTTTCTGCCACAGTAACTCTTGGTCTAATCGCAAAGACTTGAGGTCTGTGTACGATAGATCACATGTTCGAATTTTCCTAACCCCTTTTGTAATATGTATAGCTAGTTTTAAAAGAGTGTTTCTATGCTACTATTCATATATTTTTACAATTGAACAATATTAATGCTTCATGTTTGTTTTCCTTAGGGTGTAGAGAAGCTTGGTCAATTTTCAATGGCTTGATCAGGTGCAAAATGTGATTGAAGTTGTATCCATACCTTCTTTTGTAGTTTTGTGTTTCGATTATAACATGTTGTTGTAATAATAACTTTGAAGGCTGCCAAGTTTCTGGGTTTTTCAGCCCCTAGTTCCTACAATTAGTTATACTTTTTCGGTTGTTAATCATGTTAGATGCTTTCAATTATGTAAGGGTTCTGTGGTTATTTCTGTTATTGCCATTTACATTGGAGAGTGGGTTATTATTTGTAACTGGGGTTAATACAAGTTCATCAATAAGACCAAAATCAGTTAATATTGGGGCAATCTTCACCTTCAATTCTACAATTGGTAAAGTTGCAAAAGTTGCAATTCAAGCCGCGGTTGATGATGTGAACTCTTCCTCTGATGTTCTTCATGGAACCAACCTCAGCATCTCAATGCAGGATAGCAGTAACAGTGAATTCCTTGGCATTATTAAAAGTAAAAAAAAAAAAAGAAAAAAAAAATCCTCTATCCATTTTAATGTTCTTTTCACTTTTTTTTTTTGTTTGGGAATGATTTATTTGAGCTTTGATCTAATATTTTGTGTTTACTGCTATATTCAGCAATGCAATTAATGGAGAGTGAAATAGTGGC
This sequence comes from Suaeda aralocaspica, assembly GCA_016808085.1. Lineage (NCBI taxonomy): Eukaryota > Viridiplantae > Streptophyta > Magnoliopsida > Caryophyllales > Amaranthaceae > Suaeda > Suaeda aralocaspica. The sequence goes on from PYUH01000164.1 coordinate 2,637,774, forward strand.
AGTTATTGGTCCACAATCTTCTGTCATATCTCAAATGGTCTCGAGCCTTGCTACCGGACTTCAAATCCCTTTGCTCTCGTTTTCAGGCACAGACCCAACTCTATCTTCTATGGAGCATCCTTTTGTGGTTCCGACAACCCAAAATGATCTTTTCCAAATGGAAGCTATAGCAGACATCATCAACCACTTTGGATGGCGGGAAGTAACTGCAATCTACACTGATGACAATTTTGGAAGAAATGGGATTGCTTCTTTGAGTGACCAGTTGGTTCAAAGGCAGTGTAAAATAAGCTATAAAGCACCTATGAGCCCTGAGCCAAACAGAGATGACATAAGGACTGCATTATTTCAGGTAGTTTCACAAGAATCTAGGGTTCTTGTTCTTCATACTTATGAACACTATGGTCTTGAAGTACTTGAGGTAGCTCGCTCTCTTCAGATGTTTGATGATGGTTATGTTTGGTTTGCTACAAGTTGGCTCAGTAACGTCATAGACACAGAAACTCCTTTTTCTTCCGATGCAGAAAGTGACATTCAAGGGTTGATTACCCTACGTCCTCACACACCCCATTCACAGCTTAAGGAAAACTTTAAGGCTCGATGGAGCGATTTGGTCAGAAGGGATCACAGGAATTCCTTGTTTGGCTTGAATGCTTTCGGTCTTTATGCCTATGATACTGTTGGGATTCTTGCCCATGCTCTGGATGCATATATTTCTCAAGGGGGGGACATATCATTTTCGCAACATTCAGTGATAAATCAACTGAGAAATGACAGCAGTTTGCACCTTGATTCCATGAGCATTTTTAATGGAGGAGAAGCCCTACTATCCCAAATTTATCAAGTCAACATGACAGGATTGACAGGCCATGTTCAGTTTGATCATGATAGTTACTTGATCAATCCTGCTTTCGAAATCATCAATGTGGTTGGAACAGGTCTTCACACAGTAGGATTCTGGTCAAACTCTTCAGGTCTATCAGTTAAGGCACCAGAAGCTATACACTCTAAACCACTTGATTCTCATAAGCAGCTATTAAGTGTAATTTGGCCTGGGAAAGCTGTAGAGAGGCCTCGTGGATGGGTTCACCCAGACAATGGGAAGCGTCTCAGAATTGGAGTTCCACGTCGTGTTAATTACCTTGAATTCGTGTCATATTCTTCAAGCACAGGCACATTCACAGGATACGCCATAGATGTGTTCACTGCAGCACTAAATTTACTTCCATATGATATATCTTACAAGCTTATACCATTTGGGGATGGGAAAGTTAATCCAGAAATTGACGAGCTTATTGAGAAATTGAGTGGAGGAGTAAGTACAGAATATTCGATTCTGCAACCTTGACCATATCATATACCTTAAGCATAACTCAATTTTTTTTTGCCGCTTTGTTTCCTTTAATGCAGGTTTTTGATGCTGTAGTTGGTGATATTGTAATTACTACCAAAAGAGCAAGAATAGTAGATTATACACAACCATTTCTTGAGTCAGGTCTGGTTGTTGTGGCCCCTGTTGAGACCCAGGATTCGGGTGCTTGGGACTTCTTGTGGCCGTTTACTCCAACAATGTGGTTTGTTACTGGCATATCTATCCTCCTTATGGGAGTTGTCATATGGATACTGGAGCACCGTTTCAATGATGAATTTCGCGGTCCACCCCAAAATCAAATAAAAACAGTTCTATGGTTAGTGTTAAACACTTGTACAACTCTCACAAGCACTTGCTTTTAGACATGATTTATACTATATCTGTAAAGAAGGAAAAGGGTAGGAAAGGATTGAAACATTAATGTTCTCATTTCATGTCTTTGATTGCAGGTTTAGCTGTTCAACTTGGTTCGGTTCCCATAGTAAGTGCAAACATGATGCCGATATGGTAGTTATGAGTTTTATAAAAGCTACTGCAAGAGTCTAAATTATAGTGCTTGATCATACTTGTTTACAGGGGAAACTACTCTAAGCCTTCTGGGTCGAGTTGTGCTATTCGTATGGTTGTTTGTAGTTTTAATAGTCAAATCAAGCTATACTGCAAGTCTGAGCTCTATACAAACAGTGCAGCAACTTTATTCCCCTGTCAAAGGGATCGAAAGCTTAATGGCAAGCAAAGATCCCATAGGATTCCAAAATGGTTCATTTTCTGAGAATTATATGAACCAGGAGCTTCACATTCCCAAGTCTCGGCTTGTTCCTCTTGAAAATGCAATTGATTATGCAGAAGCTCTCCGAAAGGGCCCCAAGAATGGTGGAGTTGCTGCCATAGTTGATGATATGGCTCGCATACAGCTTTTCCTCTCAAAGAGATGCGAATACACTATCAGAGGTCAAAAATTCACTAAAAACGGAAGGGGATTTGTAAGTATCTTTACTCCTGATCACACCGTGTATTCTAATTGCGTGATTTAGTCCAAACTGATTGTCCATTTGAATTGCCATTATGACAGTGCTGAGTTTTTAGAACTTGAAAGAGTAATTTCCAGTTTTTTAAAATCAGTGTTCAATACTTCATTACCATAACTTGGTATATAACGAATTGAATATTAAGTTAATTACTACGTGATATACAATCTATATCACACAGCTTTTGAATTCTCAAAATCAGAAGTGATGCCAAATAGGCCTATCATATGACTATCTCTTATATTTCTGAATGTGATCAAAATGGCTAAATTTTACATTCCACCTTTCCTTCTATGTTTCCCCTCAGGCATTTCCACGAGGATCTCCTTTGGCAGTGGACTTTTCAACAGCAATACTAAAACTTCAAGATAATGGCGACTTACAGAGAATCCATGATAAGTGGCTGAAAAAAAGTGCTTGCAGGTCACAGGATACCAAGCTTGCAGTAGACAGGCTAGAGCTTAAAAGCTTTTGGGGTCTTTTCCTCCTCTCTGGCCTAGCTTGCTTTCTTGGTCTCATCGTATACTTTGGACTTTTGGTAAAGCAGTTCATGCGCCGTTGGCCTCCCAAGGGGGAAGAATCAGGTTGTGATCCCCCACAGCACAAGCCTAATTGTCTCAAGACATTTTTCGCATTTATCAATGAGAAGGAAGATGATAGTCATGATACCAATGATGGTCTTGAGAAAAGGCAGAGACAGACAACAGTGTAAGAACTGGACCTTGGTACATAATATGCATATAACTGAGATTTTAGGCCCTCGGGTATTCATCTAATTGTGATCATGTACTAACTATACACATTCCAAATGTATGATTTTGGTCGACATGTAGTACTAAGCACTGATACTGGCATCCATCAGAGGAAGAGCAGCATCTGTGTTATTAGGCAGTCCATGTAAAGATGCAAATTTTCCTAGCAAAGCTACTGTTTTATGAAATGAACCTTTATGTACATCTTATTTGGGGCTTTGTGAGAACAATCCATACCGATAAACTAGGCAAATCTTTTAAAAATGTATAACTAAATGGCTAACTATTAGCCGCCTAATAAAGGATATGGAGTTCAAATTTCAAAAGTTTGCTATCTCCTTACTTATTCTAGATTGTTGCTACCTTTTTGAAACAACACTTAACTTTGGACCCTTTTAATTCATTACAAAATTATATTGGGAACTTTCTTAAGGCACCCACAATGTAAAGTATGACGATGAGGTATAGTGTCAAAATGTAAACTAGGACAATGACAAGATGTAGAGGTTAAAAAACCTTTTAATAAAACAGAGGAAATTGTGAACCACAAATGTATGTAATGCTAGATCTTAATTGGTCAATAGTCACATCATTAACCATCATATATCACACTTAATTAGGTTGTACACAAACAAGTGGAAAACGTTATTAGGCAATAATCAACCTATTAAAAAATGTGGAGCACTTAGTTGCATTTTGACAAAAGCCTTTGAGCCCACCTCCTAATTTCTATCAAAACTGACTCTTCGATTTCTGAAGATTCAATAAGGAGTACATGAAAATTGCAAAAGATTTGTTCTTGCAAAACCAACTAATAGATTAAGCAAAGAAAATAATACTACTTTTGCTACAAATTAGTTACAACAAAGCATTATTTTATACCTCACAAACTATTATGTTTGTTGCAACTAATTCGTGGCGGAGGCAGTAGAAAGGTTCATGTGTTGAATGAATGATTAATCAATTCAATAAAAAATTCAAAACTGTATTCTAGTATACCTGCAAGGCAGCAACTGAGCTTGCTCTCAAAAGACTTGTTCTTGCAAAACCATCTGTGTAATTTCCTTTCGGTTGATTGAATTGAAATTGATCCTGCTCTCAAAAAAACAAAAGGTATACCTACAAGACAGCAACTGAGCTGAACAGAAAATGAGACGCCAGCAGAAGGGTTGAATGCACCCGCAAATCTTTTCCGAAGAGCTGATTACAGCTTACAGTTGGACAAATTAACAAGACCCTGTCCAGAGTTCCAAGATTCATCCTGCTTGACATCCAACATTTGTCCTGATTTGAACATTCTTGAATAACTTGAAAATAAGAACTCTAAAACATATAAAATGGCATAAAGCAAAATGCGTGAGTACAGCTTGATCAAATAACTACATAGAATACTCTTCTGCATGGTTATTCTCTCTTTGCTTTGGAGATAGAATAAAAACAGGGGAAAGAATGAAGGGTAAAAAAAAAGGAAGAATTAAAACTTAAAGATCTGAACTCTGAGAAGTGAAAACTATACTTAAGCATTACATTACATCTGAATATTCATTGAGGTTAATAAAGGATATACATCTATATTGTTAATGTGGATATAATTAAAACAACAATGCATATATACAAGGAACAACACTAGAATCCACTGCTAGGCAGCTGAAGGCACACTGCCTTGTGGAACATATTTCTGAAACCATTTCTCATATTTGCAGAACTTGTACACCACCTTATACACCTCGATCAATAGTCTCGGAAATCTGCTCGCGAAGTATTCATCGAATCCATCAGGGACTGGTCCCAGAAGTCCCTGAAATAACAATTAAAGGAGAAGGTCTAAGTACCAGACATGGAAATAGAGGGGCTTAATTTTCGTTGACACTGAATCTATTCATTGGTGACAGACGCCAAATAGATGCTATGAGAAATTAAGGAAAAAGGGAATACAATCAAGTTCTTAATGAAGAAAATTGAAATGCAACTTTCATCATCAAAACACCAAAACAAGTCAAGGCACACTTATATTTTAATATTGTTTCAGCCATTCCTATGATTCACCATCTTCACAGCTGAGCGAAGCTACACGCATTCCATGTGATAAATAACTTACAAGTCACTAATGGTGCAATCAATTCTGTTTACAAGTTACTTCTTAAGTAATCTTACTCTTTGGTATGCTCTTTGGTATTGTATAAGAAAGACGGTGCTATTTATACCAGTCTGAAGCCATTTAATAACATGTTTGGGTTTAAAAATAGGAGTTCACTTCGGACAAGTAGTCCGCTAAGTTTAATCAACATCCTCAATGCCATATTGCTTCACCGGATGTAAATTTACATGGGAAGACATCAAGGTCTCAGGGGAAGAGAGGGGAGAGACTATAACCAAAACTTGAAAACAGTACCTGTATTTCAACAGGCAGCTCCCGATAATGATTCAACTTATTTCGCATGACTCGCAGAAGATCCCGGACACTGTCATACTTGTAACGTCTGTAACGACCAATGTTATTAATAAATTGTGGCTCCAGCTTCTCATTCCACTTGGAACCAACAGCTGTAGGAGCAACACTTTCCAATGATTTTAGGATATATGAGCCAGTCTCTCTGTCTTCTAATTCAACTCTGTCACTAGCATCATGTAGAAATGATAAACGCATTTCATTACTCCAAAAGAATGGATGGTGTAGAACCTCCAAAGCGGTAGGCCTGAGAATGATAAAAAAAAAAAAATGTCAGCTGACTACAATTAACAGACAAGATGTCAAAAAAAGACACAGCACAAGCAAGGAGATAATGATTGGGTAAGCATGCACAATTTCCTAAGTAAATGTAGAAAAAAAGGGTTAAACTAACCCGCCTTCTTAATATTATCCCTTACCTGTCACAATTGTCACTGATTTGATTACTTGAAAAATATTCAAGCCATATGACAACTTGGACAATTTATACGTCAGAGGCTTAACTTTAAGGCAACTTAAGTTTAGAAATGGCAACATATCTGAAATATACAAGTCATTTGGCATATAAGGTTACTTCGTGGACAAAAGTTGCAAGCAACTTGCAAAGAAAGACAAAACATTAGAGTGCATCCAACAAACAAGGGCTAGATCTGATAAGCAATTGAGTACATGCTAACATCCTGAATTCCTGACAAGCTAGTTGATAGTAAATAGCTGAAAAACATGAGTTTGATGTAACAACAATGATCTCACCTCATTTTAGGGTCTGGTTGCAGTAAGCATGAAAATAGTTCCAATGCTTCAGGCATATTCTCCACCAGAAACAAGTCCACTTGGTTCCTAATTATGTTAGCATCGCGTTCAAATCGATCTCCAAAAGGATGTCTGCCACCAGTGACGCAATAAAATAGAACACAACCTAAGCTAAACATGTCCACAGCGCGTGTTTGCCGTCCATGAAGTAGCTGTTCAGGAGCTTGCCAGCCAGAACTTCCATGACCTGTTCACAAAATCAAAAGCCATAATTGTTACACAGTTGAAAAAATTATAAGGATCCTAAAATACATTATAGTTAAATGGAGTAACTAAGCACTGCTGCTACAGTTTTTTTTTTTTTTTTTTAAATAGCACATATCACAAAACAACATCATTAATGTTAGATAACCATAAAGAAATATAACCAATTGAAGGCCGGCAATATTTCATGATTTATCAGTATTAAATTGGCTTGGAATTGGAAATGATCTGTTGGTGAATACAACAAAAATTCACTGTCCATTAAACAAGAATATCTATAGATATGTTCATGGTGCTTGTGGATTGCAGTTATCATGCTTGAGCACATTAAGCTCTAACATAGTAATGGACAGCGTTTTCTGTATTCTATAGCTTAACATTTGAATGCCCATTTAAATATTTAATCCTAGGGAATTTGAATTAGTTCATCATGTTCTCAGAGTCAAAGCAAACACTCTATCGAGCCTGCGCAAAGTCTCTTACGAAAGTCACTTCGTTCTCCAGCCCGGATTGGATTTCTTTTCCTTCTAGGCTTCTAGTAGCTTGGTAAAGAACAAAAGAAGCTAGAGTCACTTGTAGCGTACAGCAGTGCTTAGTTACTTCACTATTTAACTATATGTATTTAGGATCCTTATAATTTTTTCAACTGTGTAACAATTATGGCTTTGATTTGTGAACAGGTCATGGAAGTTCTGGCTGGCAAGCTCCTGAACAGCTACTCTTCATGGACGGCAAACACGCGCTGTGGACATGTTTAGCTTAGGTTGTGTTCTATTTATTGCGTCACTGGTGCAGACATCCTTTTGGAGATCGATTTGAACGCGATGCTAACATAATTAGAACCAAGTGACTTGTTTCGGGTGGAGAATATGCCTGAAGCATTGGAACTATTTTCATGCTTACTGCAACCAGACCCTAAAATGAGGTGTAGATCATTGTTGTTACATCAACTCATGTTTTTCAGCTATTTACTATCAACTAGCTTGTCAGGAATTCAGGATGTTAGCATGTACTCAATTGCTTATCAGATTCTAGCCCTTGTTTGTTGGATGCACTCTAATGTTTTGTCTTTCTTGCAAGTTGCTTGCAACTTTTGTCCACGAAGTAACCTTATATGCCAAATGCTTGTATATTTCAGATATGTTGCCATTTCTAAACTTAAGTTGCCTTAAAGTTAAGCCTCTGACGTATAAATTGTCCAAGTTGTCATATGGCTTAATATTTTTCAAGTAATCAAATCAGTGACAATTGTGACAGGTAAGGGATAATATTAAGAAGGCGGGTTAGTTTAACCCTTTTTTCTACATTACTTAGGAAATTGTGCATGCTTACCCAATCATTATCTCCTTGCTTGTGCTGTGTCTTTTTGACATCTTGTCTGTTAATTGTAGTCAGCTGACATTTTTTTTTTTTATCATTCTCAGGCCTACCGCTTTGGAGGTTCTCACCATCCATTCTTTGGAGTAATGAAATGCTTTATCATTTTACATGATGCTAGTGACAGGTTGAATTAGAAGACAGAGAGACTGGCTCATATATCCTAAAATCATTGGAAAGTGTTCTCCCTACAGCTGTTGGTTCCAAGTGGAATGAGAAGCTGGAGCCACAATTTATTATAACATTGGTCGTTACAGACGTTACAAGTATGACAGTGTCCGGGATCTTCTCGAGTCATGCGAAATAAGTGAATCATTATCGGGAGCTGCCTGTTAAATACAGGTACTGTTTTCAAGTTTTGGTTATAGTCTCTCCCTCTCTTCCCCTAGACCTTGATGTCTTCCCATGTAAATTTACATCCGTTGAAGCAATATGGCATTGAGGATGTTGATTAAACTTAGCGGACTACTTGTCCGAAGTGAACTCCTATTTTTAAACCCAAACATGTTATTAAATGGCTTCAGACTGGTATAAATAGCACCGTCTTTCTTATACAATACCAAAGAGCATACCAAGAGTAAGATTACTTAAGAAGTAACTTGTAAACAAATTGATTGCACACCATTAGTGACTTGTAAGTTATTTATCACATGGAATGCGTGACTTCGCTCAGCTGTGGAAGATGGTGAATCATAGGAATGGCTGAAACAATATTAAAATATAAGTGTGCCTTGACTTGTTTTGGTGTTTTGATGATGAAAGTTGCATTTCAATTTTCTTCATAAGAACTTGATTGTATTCCCTTTTTCCTTAATTTCTCATAGCATCTATTTGGCGTCTGTCCCAATGAATAGATTCAGTGTCAACGAAAATTAAGCCCCTCTATTTCCATGTCTGGTACTTAGACCTTCTCCTTTATTGTTATTTCAGGGACTTCTGGGACCAGTCCCTGATGGATTCGATGAATACTTCGCGAGCAGATTTCCGAGACTATTGATCGAGGTGTATAAGGTGGTGTACAAGTTCTGCAAATATGAGAAATGGTTTGAAATATGTTCCACAAGGCAGTGTGCCTTCAGCTGCCTAGCAGTGGATTCTAGTGTTGTTCCTTTATATATCATTGTTGTTTTAATTATATCCACATTACAATATAGATGTATATCCTTATTAACCTCAATGAATATTCAGATGTAATGTAATGCTTAAGTATAGTTTTCACTCTCAGAGTTCAGATCTTTAAGTTTTAATTCTTCCTTTTTTTTTACCCTTCATTCTTCCCCTGTTTTTATTCTATCTCCAAAGCAAAGAGAGAATAACCATGCAGAAGAGTATTCTATGTAGTTATTTGATCAAGCTGTACTCACGCTTTTGCTTTATGCCATTTTATATGTTTTAGAGTTCTTATTTTCAAGTTATTCAAGATGTTCAAATCAGGACAAGTGGGATGTCAAGCAGGATGAATCTTGGAACTCTGGACAGGGTCTTGTTAATTTGTCCAACTGTAAGCTGTAATCAGCTCTCGGAAAAGATGTGGCGGTGCATTCAACCCTCTGCTGGCGTCTCATTTTCGTCAGCTCAGTTGCTGTCTTGTAGGTATACTTTTGTTTTTTTGAGAGCAGGATCAATTTCCATTCAATCAACCGAAAGGAAATTACACAGATGGTTTTGCAAGAACAAGTCTTTTGAGAGCAAGCTCAGTTGCTGCCTTGCAGGTATACTAGAATACAGTTTTGAATTTTTTATTGAATTGATTAATCATTCATTCACACATGAACCTTTCTACTGCCTCCGCCACGAATTAGTTGCAACAAACATAATAGTTTGTGAGGTATAAAATAATGCTTTGTTGTAACTAATTTGTAGCAAAAGTAGTATTATTTTCTTTGCTTAATCATTAGTTGGTTTTGCAAGAACAAATCTTTTGCAATTTTCATGTACTCCTTATTGAATCTTCAGAATCGAAGAGTCAGTTTGATAGAAATTAGGAGGTGGGCTCAAAGGCTTTTGTCAAAATGCAACTAAGTGCTCCACATTTTTTAATAGGTTGATTATTGCCTAATAACGTTTTCCACTTGTTTGTGTACAACCTAATTAAGTGTGATATGATGGTTAATGATGTGACTATTGACCAATTAAGATCTAGCATTACATACATTTGTGGTTCACAATTTCCTCTGTTTTATTAAAGGTTTTTTAACCTCTACATCTTGTCATTGTCCTAGTTTACATTTTGACACTATACCTCATCGTCATACTTTACATGTGGGTGCCTTAGAAAGTTCCCATATAATTTTGTAATGAATTAAAAGGTCCAAAGTTAAGTGTTGTTTCAAAAGGTAGCAACAATCTAGAATAAGTAAGGAGATAGCAAACTTTTGAAATTTGAACTCCATATCCTTTATTAGGCGGCTAATAGTTAGCATTTAGTTATACATTTTTAAAAGATTTGCCTAGTTTATCGGTATGGATTGTTCTCACAAAGCCCCAAATAAGATTACATTAGGTTCATTTCATAAACAGTAGCTTTGCTAGGAAAATTGCATCTTTACATGGACTGCCTAATACACAGATGCTGCTCTTCCTCTGATGGATGCCAGTATCAGTGCTTAGTACTACATGTCCCAAAATCATACATTTGGAATGTGTATAGTTAGTACATGATCACAATTAGATGAATACCCGGGGCCTAAAATCTCAGTTATATGCATATTATGTACCAAGGTCCAGTTCTTACACGTGTGTCTGTCTCTGCCTTTTCTCAAGACCACATTGGTATCATGACTATCATCTTCCTTCTCATTGATAAATGCGAAAATGTCTTGAGACATTAGGCTTGTGCTGTGGGGGATCACAACCTGATTCTTCCCCCTTGGAGGCCAACGGCGCATGAACTGCTTTACCAAAAGTCCAAGTATACGATGAGACCAAGAAAGCAAGCTAGGCCAGAGAGGAGGAAAAGACCCCAAAAGCTTTTAACTCTAGCCTGTCTACTGCAAGCTTGGTATCCTGTGACCTGCAAGCACTTTTTTTCAGCCACTTATCATGGATTCTCTGTAAGTCGCCATTATCTTGAAGTTTTAGTATTGCTGTTGAAAAGTCCACTGCCAAAGGAGATCCTCGTGGAAATGCCTGAGGGGAAACATAGAAGGAAAGGTGGAATTAAAATTTAGCCATTTGATCACATTCAGAATATAAGAGATAGTCATATGATAGGCCTATTTGCATCACTTCTGATTTGAGAATTCAAAGCTTGTGATATAGATGGTATATCACTAGTAATTAACTTAATATTCAATTCGTTATATACCAAGTTATGGTAATGAAGTATTGAACACTGATTTTAAAAAACTGGAAATTACTCTTTCAAGTTCTAAAAAACTCAGCACTGTCATAATGGCAATTCAAATGGACATCAGTTTGGACTAAATCACGCAATTAGAATACACGGTGTGATCAGGATAAAGATACTTACAAATCCCCTTCCGTTTTTAGTGAATTTTGACCTCTTGATAGTGTATTCGCATCTCTTTGAGAGGAAAACTGTATGCGAGCCATATCATCATCACTATGGCAGCAACTCCACCATTCTTGGGGCCCTTTCGGAGAGCTTCTGCATAATCAATTGCATTTTCAAGAGGAACAAGCCGAGACTGGGAATGTGAAGCTCCTGGTTCTATAATTCTCAGAAAATGAACCATTTTGGAATCCTATGGGATCTTGCTTGCCATTAAGCTTTCGATCCCTTTGACAGGGAATAAAGTTGCTGCACTGTTTGTATAGAGCTAGACTTGCAGTATAGCTTGATTTGACTATTAAAACTAAACACAAACACCATACGAATGCACAACTCGACCCAGAAGGCTTAGAGTAGTTTCCCCTGTAAACAAGTATGATCAAGCACTATAATTTAGACTCTTGCAGTAGCTTTTATAAAACTCATAACTACCATATCGGCATCATGTTTGCACTTACTATGGGAACCGAACCAAGTTGAACAGCTAAACCTGCAATCAAAGACATGAAATGAGAACATTAATTGTCAATCCTTTCCTACCCTTTCCTTCTTTACAGATATAGTATAAATCATGTCTAAAAGCAAGTGCTTGTGAGAGTTGTACAAGTGTTTAACACTAACCATAGAACTGTTTTTATTTGATTTTGGGGTGGACCGCGAAATTCATCATTGAAACGGTTCTCCAGTATCCATATGACAACCCTCATAAGAGGATAGATATGCCAGTAACAAACACATTGTTGGAGTAAACGGCCACAAGAAGTCCCAAGCACCCGAATCCTGGGTCTCAACAGGGGCCACAACAACCAGACCTGACTCAAGAATGGTTGTGTATAATCTACTATTCTTGCTCTTTTGGTAGTAATTACAATATCACCAACTACAGCATCAAAAACCTGCATTAAAGGAACCACAAACGGCAAAAAAAATTGGATTATGTTAAGGTATATGAAGTGGTCAAGGTTGCAGAATCGAATATCTGTACTTACTCCTCCACTCAATTCTCAATAAGCTCTGTCAATTCTGGATTAACTTCCATCCCAAATGGTAATAAGCAGTGTAAGATATATCATATGGAAGTAAATTTAGTGCTGCAGTGAACACATCTATGGCGTATCCTGTGAATGTGCCTGTGCTTGAAGAATATACACGAATTCAAGGTAATTAACACGACGTGAACTCCAATTCTGAGACGCTTCCCATTGTCTGGGTGAACCCATCCACGAGGCCTCTCTACAGCTTCTCCCAGGCCAAATTACACTAATATGCGCTTATGAGAATCAAGTGTTTAGAGTGTATAGCTTCTGGTGCCTTAACTGATAGACCTGAAGAGTTTGACCAGAATCCTACTGTGTGAGACCTGTTCCAACCACATTGTGATTTCGAAAGCAGGATTGATCAAGTAACTATCATGATCAAACTGAACATGGCCTGTCAATCCTGTCATGTTGACTTGATAAATTTGGGATAGTAGGGCTTCTCCTCCATTAAAATGCTCATGATCAAGGTGCAACTGCTGTCATTTCTCAGTTGATTTATCACTGAATGTTGCGAAAATGATATGTCCCCCCCTTGAGAAATATATGCATTCCAGAGCATGGCAAGAATCCCAACAGTATCATAGGCATAAAGACCGAAAGCATTCAAGCCAAACAAGGAATTCCTGGTGATCCCTTCTGACCAAATCGCTCCATCGAGCCTTAAAGTTTTCCTAAGCTGTAATGGGGTGTGTGAGGACGTAGGGTAATCAACCCTTAATGTCACTTTCTGCATCGGAAAGAAAAAGACAGGTTTCTGTGTCTATGACGTTACTGAGGCCAACTTGTAGCAAACCAAACATAACCATCATCAAACATCTGAAGAGATGCGAGCTACCTCAAGTACTTCAAGACCATGTGTCATAAGTATGAAGAACAAGAACCCTAGATTCTTGTGAAAAACTACCTGAAAATAGCAGTCTTATGTCATCCTGTTTGGCTCAGGGCTATAGGTGCTTTATAGCTTATTTTACACACTGCCTTTGAACCAACTGGTCACTCAAGAATGCAATCCCATTTCTTCTCCAAAATTGTCATCAGTGTAGATTGCAGTTACTTCCCGCCATCCAAGTGGTGTGATGATGTCTGCTATAGCTTCCATTTGGAAAGATCATTTTGGGTTGTCGGAACCAAAAAGGAATGCTCCTAGAAGATAGAGTTGGTCTGTGCCTGAAAACGAGAGCAAAGGGATTTGAAGTCCGGTAGCAAGCTCGAGACCTTTGAATATGACAGAAGATTGTGGACCAATAACTGCCACTATTTCACTCTCCATTAATTGCATTGCATGAATATAGCGTAAAACACAAAATATTGAATCAAAAGCTCAATATCTCATTCCCAAACAAAAAAAAAAAGTGAAAAGTGAACATTAAAAAAAGATAGAGGATTTTTTTTTCTTTTTTTTTTTTTACTTTGTAATAATGCCAAGAGAATTCACTGTATGCTATCCTGCATTGAGATGCTGAGGTTGGTTCCATGAGAACATCAGAGGAAGAGTTCACATCATCAACCCGCGGCTTGAATTGCAACTTTTGAACTTTACCAATTGTAGAATTGGGTGAATATGCCCCATATACTGATTTGGTCTTATTGATGACTAATGGAATAACCACCTTTACAAATAATAACCCACTCTCCAATGTTAAATGCACTAATACAGAAATAACCACAGAAACCCTTACATAATTGAAAGCATCTAACATGATTAACAACCGAAAAAGTATAACTAATTGTAGGAACTAGGGGTTGAAAAACCCAGAAACTTGGCAGCCTTCAAAGTATTTTACAACAACATGTTATTATCGAAACACAAAACTACAAAAGATAGGTAGGATACAACTTCAATCACCATTTTTGCAACCTGATCAAGCCATTGAAAATGACCAAGCTTCTCTACACCCTAAGGAAAAACAAACATGAAGCATTAATATTGTTTCAATTGTAAAAATATATGAATTTAGTAGCATAGAAACACTCTTTAAAACTGACTTACATATTACAAAAGGGTTAGGAAAATTCGAAACATGTGATCTATCGTACACAGCCACTCAAGTCTTTGCGATTATGACCAAGAGTTACTGTGGCAGAAAACTATTAAGCAGACACAATATCATTTCTAACAATTCTAAATATGTTGTACCTACAACATATATCAATCATTTTTACATTTTTTTACTTCCCAAGAAAAAAAAAACCTAAAAGGCGTCGGGACTATTAAAACAGTATTTTGCTCATTGAAAATAAAGTTAAAAGTTAAAACAAGGAAACCAAAACCCACAAAAAAAGATGTAAAGAAAAGGTATGACCATTAATACAAGAGGGCCTAAATGGTTGTAGGCACACGTTTACCCACTAACACCTCAAACAAGATAAACCAGATTCTTTCAAGTACACTTGATATTGTGGCAAATATACGTAGTATATGAAATATGAATAAAAAAAAAAAAAAAAAAAAAAAAACAGTTGGAGATTAATTGGAAGGAATAAATCCTAAATGGTGGGTCTAATATATTCCACCACAAAAGAAAATTCTATTGTTTCAAGGTGCCTTGTAACAAAGGTAGCTTTCATGAGACAGCACTGTTCATGAAAGTAGAGAAAGAAGTTTGGGTATAAGAAGGAAGACAACACAAGTATATACAGGAACTACATGTGCAAATAACAGGTTATAAGTCTATTTTAGCACTGAGGAATCAAGGACCAGTGGTACCTGCCAGGCTGCCAACGGGCCAATTAGATTTGATGTACCCATTACTTACGGGCATTAGTTGATGTACCACTTACTTACCGCTTAGGTTGCACTAAGTTGAATTGGGGGTTGAAATGAATACGAATATGAAACAGTAAAACGACAAATCTACAAAATAATGTTAATGGATACAAGTTAATTATAAAATTTAAAATCATCCTCAATAATGAAGATGAATCGAAGTAGTGATATAAGTACCCATTACTATATAGCTTACCACTTAGTTGGATCTTCCACCGTTGAGCTAGAGAAATATTGTGTGGATCCACTATTATGTACTAGTACTATATAATATGTTGACTACATAAAGACAGAGTAATGAGAGATATATGCCACACTAAATCTCATGTCTAATGTTTTGAGCTTTCATGTTTTTGTTATAGGGGGTTTTTTTCTAAGTCGACATTTTCGCAATCCACTCTATATATAGATAACGATAATCGGAAACGATAAAAATTGAAAATGGTATTGTATCCAATGCTCATACCATTATTATGCTCCTACCATTAATCTTTGTTAAAATATGATATAGGCCTTTGGAGGTGATATTGGTTGCAAACAAAGTGAACCATGAGTTATAATGTTATGGAACACTTTGGTAATGCTGAGACTGAGAGGGACAAACGGACATGGTTAATATTTTAAGATAATTCCTAATCATAATTAGGCGCTAACTTTTTTTGAATTTTAGTTGATTTTTAGGTGCAAAGAATTGATTCTCAAAACTTAGTTGAAATATAGCTATTATATCCTACAACTCTAGCTTTGACTTGCATACAATTAAAAAATATATGTCTTCATGAAAAATATGGAAGTTTCGTACCCTTTAATGATGATATTAATGAAGATGTACTAAATCCATCCATAAAAATTAATGATTGGAGACGAAACAAAATGCAAAAGTGCAAAGTCTTATATGCTAGTCGGTTTGGACTGCAGTAGGAGGCTTGCAAACATAGCAGATGTGTGTAACCAGTAGAATTGACTTTTGAAGTTGAGAATAGTATTATTCTTTGGCAAATAATTAAAAGCAATTACATCTTCCACAAGATCAGTAACTTCATAGTCTTTTATCACTTAACTGACTGTTACCTACACTCCCTCTTATAGGGATAACATTTCGACAAATTAACTAGATCCCAAATGATCTAGGGAATTTGCGGAATTTTGCAAACTTTGACTCTCAAATAGAAACTTCAAAAATAGAAATAGTACTTCTACAACAGGCAAACTTGTTTAAATAGTTCGTACAGCATTAACAATCAATTGAAAAAAAAAAACAAGTATGAAAAAAGAAAAAAAAACAAAAAAAAAAAACAAACAAAACAAAAAACAATCATATGAAATAGTAGAAACAAGTACATAATATGTAAGATTAAAGTGGTACAGTGTTGGTGTAATTGAAATGTATATAAATCTTTCATAAAATGTTTCCTATAGTATATATAAACCAAGGAATTTCATTAGATTCTTTGCTCAGATGTAACATCACACTGTATGTATGATATTTCCTACAACAATGGACTTGCTTGCATTAATGTTTTTAAGTAGGAACAAAAGAAATCATAGTGGAAGAGATATATACATGTATTTTGCTCCAATTCTCTTTGCTGAAAATCATATGTTCTGTTATGTATCTACACTTGTTGACTCCCGTCATTTACTTAGACCCGGGAAAATTCCACATTGCTTAACCTAGTACCATCAATGACAAATCCATCATGTTGTCCACCTATTACTGATACAAATCCGGTGTACTTCCCTATACCGTTCCCTTTTCTCTATTTGCCTTTTCTTGACCGTTTCTTGATTTCTTCTTCCCTTTTCATCAACAAACGATAGGCCTGTCTGATGCGAAGAAGAGCTTTGACTTGAAGTACTTTGTTCGTGGATTCTCCTCCTCGGAGGTAAATGGAGGAACTGCTTCACGGTAAGGGCAAATATTAATAGCTAGGCAACCAAACAAGCTATATGCCACAAACGAGGAAAAGGGCCCCAAAAGCTTTTAGCTCAAGTCTGTCTCTTCAAGCTTGTGTCCTGCGAACTGCAATGCTTGTCTCAAATAGCCATTTATCATGTATTCTTTGTAATCACCATTCTCTGACAGCTTCAAAAGGGCCTTGTTGAACAGGTCGTACCGCCAACGGCGAGTCTCTAGGAAATGCCTGAGTAAAAAAATCTTCAATCAGTTTAATAGGCAATCAGGACAGTTCTAGGAATATACATGAGCGATATACAATGTGATGGTATCATATATCCTCTGGTCCTAACATTCATAAACCACATAATCACTCAAACACAATTCTACATTTTTCGACTGAGAATTTAACTGTTGAACCATTGCAGCCGAAAGAAGCTAGAGAGGAAACAAAAAAAAAA
The DNA here is from genome assembly GCA_016808085.1 of Suaeda aralocaspica. Classification (NCBI taxonomy): domain Eukaryota; kingdom Viridiplantae; phylum Streptophyta; class Magnoliopsida; order Caryophyllales; family Amaranthaceae; genus Suaeda; species Suaeda aralocaspica. The sequence goes on from PYUH01000164.1 coordinate 2,655,448, forward strand.
CATAGGACGACTTAAAACACTTTGCTCAGGCTAATTATTTCTTATATGGTGACTAGGCAGTTACTTCAATAGCATACTGCATAGGCAGGAGTTATAAATGCATAATAGCGCAATTATAGAATTATGGACTTACAAATCCCAACATTTTTGGTGAAACTCTTGTCCAACATAGTAAATCACATCTTGATGCGAGGAAGAGCTCGATGTAAGCCCTCTCGTCAACAATTTGCAGCAACCCCACCATTTTTGGCCCTTTCTCAGGCTGCTCAGCAGAACTCCTCCTCGAATTGAGAGGAATAAGAAGGGACTTAGAATATTGAGCTGCTAGTTAGATAATTTACTGCCGCAAAAGAGCCTTTTGGTATCCTATAAGTTTCTTGCTACTACTCAAGCTTTTCTATTCCTTTTACATGTGAGTAAGTTGTTCTACGTCAACGATGAAACGTTATATGGAGTCTTAACTTGGCAGTGGTAAGCTTGAATTGATCGATTAAACAACAAAATAACCAATGACTAGCTACACCCCCCGGCCCAATGAGCTCACAGTATTCTCCCCTGCAGAAGAAAATGAGAGATGATACTATTCATCAGAATCTTTGTCATCTCAAATTTTAGGTACACATCGTTACAAGATATAATCATAAAACTAGTTACATTCGGCTTACTATGAGAGAAAAGAACCAAGTTGAACAACTGACAACCTGCAATCAAACCATAATAAGAGTTATTTTTACTCAATATCAAACGTGAAAACAAGGAAAATATGTAGAGAAGGATCATCAGACTAAACTTGCCATAACATAGTTGCAATTTGCTTCTAGGTGGACCACGAAATTCATCATTCAATCGATGCTCAAGCAATCCATACAATAGCCCCCACAAAGACGAAAGATAACACCAGTAACACAAACCACATCATTGGGTGAAAGGTCTTAAGAAAGCCCATGATTAGATTCCACGGTCTTAACAGGGGCTACAACAACTAGGCCCGACTCAATATATGGTTGCGTCAAAATCTGCATTCCTTGTTCTGTTGGTGGTAATTGAAATATTCAACCTAACAACAGCATCAAATACCTAGAGTACAAACACATAAACTATTTAGAATTATGAACATGAAGTATTTTTATGTTTTAGTAATATTGTAGAACAATTAAAAGAGCTAAAAATATGGCCTGTGTGTGCTACTCCGGTGCTAATTGTGATCAAGCAAGCTCATTGGTACTTGGGTTACTTTTCCCATCTCCAACAGTATAAACTTGTAAGGAACAGCTAACGGAAGCACAAATTTATTGAAGCTAAGAACACGTCAATGCAGTAGCCTGAAAATGAATCTGTGCTTGCTGATAGAATATGAATCACGGTAGATCAACACGCGGGGAACTCCCTATTTTAAAAGGTTCCCATTATTGGGGAAAACCCACCCGAGGTTATTGTGGTCTCTCTTGGTCCACATCACAACAGCTAATTTTCTGAGTTGAACTTGAGTTAATTTCATATTAAAATCTTTAGAGTGCAGGGATTCTGGTGGCTTAAGTGATATCCTGAAGAATTAGACCAGTATCCTATGGTATGATAGCCCGTACCAACCATATTGATGACATCGAAGGATGAGGGTTGATCAAGTTCCTATTTGAGTCATACTGAAATGACCTGTTAACCCAGTCATATGACTTCCAATTGTTGAGAGTGTCTAGAGTTCCCACCATTCAAAGGTGT
>PYUH01000164.1:2657191-2684501 GCA_016808085.1 Suaeda aralocaspica
ACAAGTCCTTGTCTATCGTGCAGAGTAAATTTTTATATAATTGTTTTTAATCATTATTGAGACATGAGTAATGACTGAATATAATAATAATTAATGTTATATATATGACACTAGTGATTGGTCTGCATTAACAGTGGTGTTGGTTTGATATTTGTTTTACCTTATGTAGCTCCTAAAAAATATTCTAAACTGAAACTCGCGATCAATTATTCTAGGCATTATGTATACCATCAATAGTTCAAACTTTGACAAAGCTTGATACTTGTTTGCACTAGAGCAATAATCAATCTGGGATCCATTATTGTAGGTGTTCAGAGTGATCTAGTAAATTGATATATGTAGTACTTTGGGTCTTCTTAGATTTGTATTACTAATTTTACTTTTGATTCTTTGTTGCATGCTAATTTTAATGCAGGGATGTGGTTTCTGGGCTTGTTCATTTGCACGAACTGGGAATAATTCATCGCGACTTGAAGCCACAAAATGTATTGATTACCAAAGAAAAAACTCTTTGTGCGAAGCTTTCTGATATGGGGATTAGCAGCGACTTCTTGCAGACATGTCATCTTAGGTCATCATGCTACTGGTACGATTGTTCTTGTGTGTGTGTGTCATGCACTTTGTTTTAAGCATTAGCTTCACAAGTACATTAGCTTTAAAGTAGCGTATCCTCCCTGTTCTCTCCTCTCTTTCCCTTCGCTTGCTGAGTATGATATATTTTTTAAATGTTGACCTCATTAGTGCCACAAGCCTATAGCTAGCTATCAGCTTGCTCTACTTTTAATTTGCTGAATGTCTTTCAAGTTAAGAGTTCAGATTAGACAAAGTTTGATTATCATATATGAGGTTAAGAAGGATGTGTCTGGAGATATTGATATCCAAAGACAATGCTGAGGTAGCATGATAGGTTATCTTATTTGATTTACCTGACGCCGAGATGCTGTTTTTTTTTTTTTTTTTAAATAGCACATATCACAAAACAACATCATTAATGTTAGATAACCATAAAGAAATATAACCAATTGAAGGCCGGCAATATTTCATGATTTATCAGTATTAAATTGGCTTGGAATTGGAAATGATCTGTTGGTGAATACAACAAAAATTCACTGTCCATTAAACAAGAATATCTATAGATATGTTCATGGTGCTTGTGGATTGCAGTTATCATGCTTGAGCACATTAAGCTCTAACATAGTAATGGACAGCGTTTTCTGTATTCTATAGCTTAACATTTGAATGCCCATTTAAATATTTAATCCTAGGGAATTTGAATTAGTTCATCATGTTCTCAGAGTCAAAGCAAACACTCTATCGAGCCTGCGCAAAGTCTCTTACGAAAGTCACTTCGTTCTCCAGCCCGGATTGGATTTCTTTTCCTTCTAGGCTTCTAGTAGCTTGGTAAAGAACAAAAGAAGCTAGAGTCAGGGAATAAAGAAGAGAACCTAATCAGGCTACCTCAGCAATTGTCTTTGGATATCAATATCTCCAGACACAATCCTTCTTAACCTCATATATGATAATCAAACTTTGTCTAATCTGAACTCTTAACTTGAAAGACATTCAGCAAATTAAAAGTAGAGCAAGCTGATAGCTAGCTATAGGCTTGTGGCACTAATGAGGTCAACAATTTAAAAAATAATAATCATACTCAGCAAGCGAAAGGGAAAGAGAGGAAGAGAACAGGAGGATACGCTACTGTAAAGCTAATGTACTTGTGAAAGCTAATGCTTTAAACAGAAAGTGCATGAACACACACACAGAGAGAGACATCGTACCAGTAGCATGATGACCTAAAGATGACATGTCTGCAAGAAGTCGCTTGCTAATCCCCATATCAGAAAGCTTCGCACAAAGAGTTTTTTCTTTGGTAATCAATACATTTTGTGGCTTCAAGTCGCGATGAATTATTCCCAGTTCGTGCAAATGAACAAGCCCAGAAACCACATCCCTGCATTTAAATTAGCATGCAACAAAGAATCAAAAGTTAAAATCTAGTAATACAATGCTAAGAAGACCCAAAGTACTACATATATCAATTTACTAGATCACTCTGAACACCTACTAATAATGGATCCCAGATTGATTATTGCTCTAGTGCAAACAAGTCATCAAGCTTTGTCAAAGTTTGAACTATTGATGGTATACATAATGCCTAGAATAATTGATCGCGAGTTTCAGTTTAGAATATTTTTTAGGAGCTACAATAAGGTAAAACAAATATCAAACCCAACACCACTGTTAATGCAGACCAATCACTAGTGTCATATATATAACAATTATTATTATTATTATTCAGTCATTAACTCATTGCTCAATAAATGATTAAAAACAATTATTATAAAAATTTACTCTGCACGATAGACAGGAGCTTGTTCCAACCTCAGTAGTTTCAAAAACAAACCAGAAGGATAGCCATTGTCTTTCCACAATTTAATATCTTGCATGGTAGCCTTCACAGAGTTCAACCTGACTTTGTATTCTGTCCTTGAACTCAATGTTTTGTCAACAAAGGTCATAGAGTGATGCGAAGAATTCGCATACAACTCAATAAGATCATTTAAACTGCATGAACAATATTCAAGAGAAAGATAAACAAAATCATGGTCATACTCCACACCATACCATCGAACAATATTGTGATGTTGGTCAGATGCAATAAGGTTTTGAATTTCTTTAAAGGCCACTTCATGATGAGCCTGAACCAAGCGTTTCACAGCCACCTTCCTGCCATCATAAATCCCCTCGTATATAACAGTACCATTGCTTCCCTTTGCTATTTCTCTATTGGACACAAACAATTTACCAACTGTGCGTCCATCTGTCTCACCCTGTAGCAAACTATTGAGGTTCAGCCATTGTTTAGCAGCTTTTTCAATAATATGACCTTCCTCTGGGGTAGCTGTGTTTTTCCCTAATTTACGAGATCTTTTCCTTTTGGATGATGCTGGTTGAGAGCTCAAACTAGACTCTACATCCAATGCAAATCTGCGTCTAGACACTGCAGATTTACGGTGGAAAACAAAACCAACAAGAAGGACAGCAAGAAAGATAAAAGACAATGGAATATATCGCTTCACTAACATCCCCGATCTGTCAACCCTCCTGTTACTGTCTCCATGAACTTTTGGAACTTCACGCGACTGACGGCGATGGCTATGACTAGGTAAAGAAAACTCTTTTTGATGAGTAGCTGAAAATTCATTATCTTTATGCAGCAAAGGAAGCATATGGCTTGGACCACCAGCTGGTAACATTTTATGATTTAAGGGCTCAGGCAAACCATCTAAACCAAGAAAATAATCAAACATACTCTGCTTGAGAAATCGACGGACAGAAAATTCAAATTCACAAGGCAAAGAAAGAATCCTGGGAACATCAGAACCAGAGCCCAGTACATTGTCCAAATTCAGTGAAGCTTCATCCAGCAACTTATCAGTACCTCTACATCGAACTTTAGCTTTAAAAAACCCAATTGTCAGATTCCACAGAAGTTTGTCAAATGCTTTAGTTGAAAGTGAATAATCTGTTCTTTCAATGTATAGTTCCGCATCAGAACCTTTCACAGTTGAAGAGGTAGAACCTCCTGACTCATATTTAACTTTTGCAGAAGAAGACTCTGTACCCTCTTGAGGTACCTTTCTGGATACAGACTTTCCATAATCATAAATAAGCCGGCCAGTCCAAAGATCAACCTTAAATACTGTAGAATGCATCGACCCCACAGTGACTTCATCATCCTCGTATATTGGTGTTTTTTTAACATAATCTTGAATAGTGCCTTCAAGTTTCTGTGCAATAGAGAGAACTTAGGGTAATTGTGGAAATAAAATTGTTATGCCATGATATAGCAAGTATAAAAGCAGCAAGATACTCCTCAAACATTTAAAATCTAAATATCTGATGAATAACAATATGGCCAAATAATGGTAGAAACACAACCGCCGGAGCAGCAACACAGATAGCCTTGTCACAGTAGCTCAGAAAAGAAAGAACTGACAGCATCAGAGCATCAGAAACAGTAAAGTGATCACCAATTTCTCTAAGTTTCCAAGAGGTCCACACTTTTATGCTTTTTATGCAATATTGCAGGACACTAGGGAAGAGGGTGTGTACTGCATTTCTAGGGCTTTAATAAGAAAATACAGGAAAAACAGTAATATATGGCTTTATGTGAGAAAATACATGGAGAGGGTGTTGCGTGAACACTCGGAAAGGGTAAGATGAGGGAAAAAATTTAAATTGTAAAAATTCATCTTAAAATAGAAAGTGTAACCAGCATTATGGAACAGAGGCAGTAGAAGTTTGAAAATACATAAATGTAAAAGAGGAAAAAGAAAATGGTACCCCCGTTACTTTTAATTCCAAGTGCATCCCCAAACTACAGATATCCCCCACCACGATTCAGTCCTCTAATTTTTTGCCAAACACTAGCACAAATTCATTCACCAATTCTTCGTATCAAATTCCCCTCTTTGAATTTACAAAGGTGAACCTTAGTTACTATAATACTATCGCAAGCAACACCTCCAAAAAATACCAACTTTTAAAAAAAAAAAAAAAGAAAGCAAAACCACTAATTCAGCAGAATGAATCATTTGGGAGCCACATGAGTCTAGTAAAGTTCAAGAAGAATAAATTGAAAGCTCTTCAGCAGTTCATCTTATCATTCTTACAAACATAAAGTAATAGTAGATACTGCTACTTTTACCACCCTCTCTGAAGCGAAAAGCAATGTAGCATGCAATAAGATTTATGTCAACTCATAAGGGGTGTCATAGCCGTTAAACAAGCATATTATAGAGCATAAATGGTTTAATGAGACTATGAGAGTTCGAACTCGAATAAAATGACCTACCAGTTTCCCAAAATCATTGTTTAGGTATAACTCCCCGTTATCTCCACAATCCATAAAAGAATACCTACTGCGTCCCGCTACTTTATCCTTGTCATCGTCATCTCGGATAGGAGTTTGATAAGACTTGTAAATAGGAGGCCCTGATGGAAAAGACCATAGCACTCTTCTATAATCACTGTCTATCAGATAGACAGTGCCGTTAGGGGCAGCCACTAGTTCCACATCTAACTTCCTGAAGCGATACCAACGTATAAAGAAGAAATCAGGTGGACAAAAATCATTATGAAGAACAACTAGATATAGATGGCAAAAGACACCTGATCAAACCAAACAAAAGATGGAACATAAATCATAATCACAAAGGTTTCCCTTTATTTTTCAAAGGCTAGCAGTTGTCATCCAATTGTTGTACCGAGCTTACGAAATAATTCCCAATCATTAGAAACGTGTCAAAAGAGCGTAGTAACAACAATAAAATAGGTTCTACTGAACAATAAAATCGGTTCTACTGAACCAAATGTAATAGTGGGCGCAATAGAAGCAAATATGATTATGAGGAATAGTTTTAGCAATTAGTTAAACATTGATGCTATCAATGGGATCACCAATAGCCTTGTTGATAACAACAAACAAAAGATAATCTTCTTGTTTCTAATGTTCTTAAAATCAAAAGCAATAAGTCCATTGCATTATTCAATTTTATTTTTCGGGCCGTCGACGACAATAGAAAGTCCGGTGAAGTTTAGTCATCAAACAACATAACACAAATGTCATTCCTTATCACTCCAATTGATACACCAAAAAACACAAGTGTTCATCACAAGACAACTCTCATGAAATCAAGTTTCAATTGTTATCCAATGGTATAATCACAATTCAATTGTACTGCCACAACAAATTTGTCAGCAAAATCAAATGTCTAAATTACAATAAAAATCACTCCTTTTTCTGCCAATACTAAAGCATATAAAAACCCATATAAAAATTCAATAAAAAGCATGCAAATTTCAGAAACCCAACAAAGAAAAACCTCATAATCTGATATGGGGTATCTCATTTTAAGCTACTATAACACAATTTAGCCTCAAAACAATATAAAATAAAAAAAAAGATCCAATTTTTAACAGTAATAATATGAATAATTAACAAAAATAATAACAACATGCAAATAAAGGGATAAAGAGGGACTAACGGAGGAAGAGAGAGTAGTTTTTTGCCGGCAGGACGATAGAGAGATAAGTCATTGTGATGATCAGAAGATGATGAAACGACGTCACTTAATAATAATAAGTAAGAAACACAAAGTATAACAATTGAAAAACCCCAGAATTGGGATTTGGAATTCATTTAACACTGATCAAAATTGTTGGTTGATTGATCAGTGGGTTATTTGGGTTTAACGATCATTGAATGTCGCATAAAAAGAAGGAAAGAGAGAGGATGAAGATGAAGATGAGGATTGAAGAAGGAAGGTTATTCGAAGCTTCAATGAAGTGAGGAGGGTTTGAAGTTTTCAAAGTTTGCCTGACGTAAGAGGTTGGCTTGTCCTGCCCTCTTGTTGTGATTGTCCCAAGTTCGACGGTTCATTTAGTTTTATTGCGCACGTAATTTCAATTTTAATAACACTAGATGCTCACTTTTTCTTTTTTTTTTTTNCATTATGAAGAACAACTAGATATAGATGGCAAAAGACACCTGATCAAACCAAACAAAAGATGGAACATAAATCATAATCACAAAGGTTTCCCTTTATTTTTCAAAGGCTAGCAGTTGTCATCCAATTGTTGTACCGAGCTTACGAAATAATTCCCAATCATTAGAAACGTGTCAAAAGAGCGTAGTAACAACAATAAAATAGGTTCTACTGAACAATAAAATCGGTTCTACTGAACCAAATGTAATAGTGGGCGCAATAGAAGCAAATATGATTATGAGGAATAGTTTTAGCAATTAGTTAAACATTGATGCTATCAATGGGATCACCAATAGCCTTGTTGATAACAACAAACAAAAGATAATCTTCTTGTTTCTAATGTTCTTAAAATCAAAAGCAATAAGTCCATTGCATTATTCAATTTTATTTTTCGGGCCGTCGACGACAATAGAAAGTCCGGTGAAGTTTAGTCATCAAACAACATAACACAAATGTCATTCCTTATCACTCCAATTGATACACCAAAAAACACAAGTGTTCATCACAAGACAACTCTCATGAAATCAAGTTTCAATTGTTATCCAATGGTATAATCACAATTCAATTGTACTGCCACAACAAATTTGTCAGCAAAATCAAATGTCTAAATTACAATAAAAATCACTCCTTTTTCTGCCAATACTAAAGCATATAAAAACCCATATAAAAATTCAATAAAAAGCATGCAAATTTCAGAAACCCAACAAAGAAAAACCTCATAATCTGATATGGGGTATCTCATTTTAAGCTACTATAACACAATTTAGCCTCAAAACAATATAAAATAAAAAAAAAGATCCAATTTTTAACAGTAATAATATGAATAATTAACAAAAATAATAACAACATGCAAATAAAGGGATAAAGAGGGACTAACGGAGGAAGAGAGAGTAGTTTTTTGCCGGCAGGACGATAGAGAGATAAGTCATTGTGATGATCAGAAGATGATGAAACGACGTCACTTAATAATAATAAGTAAGAAACACAAAGTATAACAATTGAAAAACCCCAGAATTGGGATTTGGAATTCATTTAACACTGATCAAAATTGTTGGTTGATTGATCAGTGGGTTATTTGGGTTTAACGATCATTGAATGTCGCATAAAAAGAAGGAAAGAGAGAGGATGAAGATGAAGATGAGGATTGAAGAAGGAAGGTTATTCGAAGCTTCAATGAAGTGAGGAGGGTTTGAAGTTTTCAAAGTTTGCCTGACGTAAGAGGTTGGCTTGTCCTGCCCTCTTGTTGTGATTGTCCCAAGTTCGACGGTTCATTTAGTTTTATTGCGCACGTAATTTCAATTTTAATAACACTAGATGCTCACTTTTTCTTTTTTTTTTTTTCACGAAGCGATTATGGGTTTGAAATTCGAAGAAATGTATATTTTTAAACTTGACCTGTTGGGTTTGTATGTGTTGGGCTAGGGTGGGTGTTATTTCGGCTTTATTAAAATATCATGTTTTGAGTTTTTAAAGTCGCACTAAAATAGATAATTTGAATAATAAATTCATATGTGAGAACAATAATCGGTGTCACTTGTTACTGTAACTTGTTTATGAATTTATAAAGTCAAAAGACACGTAATCAAATAAAAGAACAAAATGTCGTCTAACCATTACATCTAACCAGGGTTTACAATTTTGTGAGCACTTTGGTGAATCGGTTGTGCAGTGTGCACAAGACTTGTTTTTCCGATACTCATCACGAAATTTTCTTAGCATATTCGAATCTTGGCCTACTTTTCCTCCGATCTTGGCCTAGTTTAGCACGAGGCTTACGGGCTTGAAAAATAGACCACCTTGATATGGCCCATGGCCATCTCTTAACATTTCAATTTGGCGATTATTAAATTATTAAATAATAAAAAAAAAAAACTCTACAACAGTCAGCAATAAACAAGTATAAATCAGAAAGAAAGGAGATTCTAGACAGTTCTAACAATTGTCACTGCATTTGCATTTGTAGAGAGAGAAAATGTCGTACCTTCTTCCGCACTTGCACTCAGGTTGGGCCGTCGATCAGGCCATCCTCGCCGAAGAACAGCGCGTAGTCATCATTCGCTTCGGCCACGATTGGGATGACACTTGCATGCAGGTTACCTTTTTATTTCACTTTATTTTGATTTTTTTAATAACAAAATTCGTGTAACTAATCATGTGTTAACTTAATTTTTGTAGCATGATTTGTTAATTAGCTATAATTAATGGTGGTAGAATTTCTTGATTTGCAATTCATTATCAATTTTGTTTGTTTGATTGATGAATCGTAATTGTAAATGATGGTTTATTAATTTGTTGATTATTTTGTGGAGTAATTTTGAAGAATTGATTCAATTCTTAACGTTCTTGAATCTTGATCAGAGTTTCGTACGTGTGGTAGTTTTGTGATTGCAATGATCAAATTTGATGTAGGTTTAATAGCTTGTTTGGGCATAATTGCGGTATATTATTGGATTGTTTTCAATTTTCAACCGCAGATTGTAGCATTTTTTAGATGCTAGGGGTGAATTTGTAGCACTCACACTTGCAGCTTGTTTCGTAGGCGGTCATTTACATACAAATTTGCGCCATATATATAGCCGACAGGCGACAGCCAAATGCAATGTCAGGGAAATGCTTGTGATAGTTTGTAAGGAAAGACTAAGTTCCAAAATCCAATTAGATGTACTTATTCATGATAATATATGGTAGTGACAAAGATTGCAGTTGATTCTGATTTCTATGAAGGGAAGTGTTGAGTCATAATTCCGAGTAGAAGAGAGCTCATCTTTAGCATAATAATGGTTTAGGTGGTGATAGAATTAGTGCTTTGATTTTGAAGGAGGGAGTTTGGTTGTTTTAGAGGATTGAGCTCGACTAACTACTGAGAGAAGTAGTTTTGGTTGTTCACGTCGTTGCCTAACTCTTGTGATTCTCAAATTCTTTATGGGGAAACCGGCTTGAAGGCTTTTTCTTTTTTGTTCTAAATTGATCTTTAGTCATTTTTCTTCATTTTGACTGCAAAGTGTTATGTTGAATGCATAGCAGGCGATAAGTAATAGAGATTTGTTTATTCAGCAAGGGGGTGGGTTGGTTTAGGGTATTGAGCGTGACCAACTGCCAAGCGAAGTAGTTTTGTGGTGCACGCCGTTGCCTAACTCTCATGATTTTCAAATGCTTTCTTACTGACCTGTTACAGATCATGTCTCACTCAAGGTTTCAACTTGTATTCTTTGCAATTTTCCCACCTATTTATGTGCGTTCTTTTAAGTTGAAAGCCCTTGGCATTTTGTATTAGGCCACTAGTATGGTAGTACCTGATTATTGGAATTCTTGCTGCATCTGAATGTTTATGTCATTTAATGTTTTGTTTGGAGAGAAAATACTCTCGCTTTCTATTGTCCCCCTTCACATCATGTAATTGTTTCTTTTTCCAGCGGCTTCCTGGGTCTTGACTATTTTCTGAGAAAATATGTGGACCAATTGAAAAGGTGGGCTTTTTATTTATTTGTGCTTTCATCTTATAGCAGTGGTTACCCATTCTTTCTGTCGTTATGTTTGGGGTTTCTTTCAGTTGCCTGGCAAGTGTTATACAGTGTTGGAGATTTGATTTGTATATTTATTTTGCCTATTTCAGATGGATGAAGTGCTGGCTTCTGTGGCAGAGACAATAAAGAACTTTGCTGTGATTTACTTGGTGGACATAGCAGAGGTGCCTGATTTCAATACAATGTATGAATTGTATGATCCCTGCACCGTCATGTTCTTTTTTAGGAACAAGCACATAATGATAGATCTTGGGACTGGTAACAACAATAAGATCAACTGGGCTCTCAAGAATAAGCAAGAGTTTATTGACATTGTTGAGACAGTGTATCGTGGAGCAAGGAAAGGTCGGGGGCTGGTGATCTCCCCCAAGGACTACTCGACCAAGTACCGTTACTAACGGTTTGGTTGTGTTAACTTTAGTTCTAGATTTGTATATCAAGGTTTTCCCATTGATATGTTATTGAATGCAGATGTGATTGAAATTGGGGTCTGTCCCTGTATTTTACAGGTTGAGAGACAGGACATCAACTATTATGATTCTGGCGGTTTCTATGTATACCCTGTGAGGCTGTAATATAAGCCAATAAGGCAATGAAGTCATGTTAACATGTTGATTGAGCACTTGAGCTCTCTGATTTGTGTGATGAGATATATCAATGTCTTTATTAGGGGCAAATCTAGCTTTTGTTTGCCGTAATAATCTTGTCCCTTGAATTTTATCACAAGATCAGCCTCTTTTATTGCAATTTTTCCCCCTTGTGAGGGCAAAGTCCTTTGCATCCTCTAAGTGCTGTAGTGGTAGAGTTGTAGAGGGCAAACGTTCAAACAAAACTATGCAATTGTTTCAAGAATAGAATGGATGAAGATGGAGATTTAAAAATTGGAACTTGGAACAAAATGAATGATACACATCTGTTTGTTTTTATTGTTTTATTTAATACCCGACTACCCGTGCGTTGCTTATAACCCATACTCGGAAATGTTTGATCTAGAAAGTAAAATTAATTTTATTATGGAAATGTATAGAAATAGTTTGATTTTTTTATGAATTTGATGATTTATTTTAGTTATCAAGGTATTATTAAAATATTTAAGAAAATATTTTATATTTCAAATTGAAAACGTAGACGGTAGACATCCATCTACAACTCTCCTGAATAAAATTTGTGTAATAACTTCTATTAGTACACCTGTCGCATTATGTCGCACCAATTTGTGCGTTAAGTTTTTGTAGAAGGAATTCATGTTCAAAATTCAAAAATTTGGGACAAATGGTGAAGTCCAAATATCAATTTGTATGTTTCACCTTTCAAGTATTGAGCATGTGTCATATGTATCCTTAAACTGTTTTTTTACACTTAACTTGAAAATTAGTTTTGAATAAATAATATTAACTTAACTATTATGGACTCAACCCAATTATATGGATAAGATCATTAAAATTTTTGTTTAAAGCTTATTTGAATTCTAAACCAACGTATTGGAAAAGCTACAAACAACAATGTTTCGAACAAATTCAAACACAAAACTTACACATTACATATTGTATACTTATATCCACTGTTACCCTTGTCTCTTTATTTTTTAGTTATACTCCGTATTTAACCACGCAATTTTGTTTAGTAATTAAACTAGCAACCACTTCGTACTTTTTCTTTAGTTCTCCACTTCCCTGTTCCCCTAAACAACAATAAGTCGGTGTAACTGTGTTAAGTGTTTAACTGCGTAGGTGCGTATATCGTTCCACGTGCCACAGCGTTTTCCTGTATTCTTAGTTTGCAAGCCCGCCTACTGCTGTGGCGCAACAACACATTGATAAACCCTTTCAAATTTCCCCTAATTTTCGACATTTATGAATTAAGATCATTTTGGCGAAGAAGACGCCATTGTTGTTGTTAACTGTAATAATTTTGCAGTTTTCCAAACAAAATGCTGCAAAGCAAGTCTTTTGTGAAGAAGACTAAAGGAGGCAAAGTTGTCAAGGTTTCTTCTTTCTTCAATTACAATTATAAACCCTAACCCTAACCCTAACCCTAATTTGCCGAATTTTTAATTTCCGTGAATTTAATTACTTATTATTCATGATTAATTAACCTATTCAGGTTGTTCGAGAACATTATTTAAGAGACGATATTTATTGTGGAGCTTCCATTTGTAAAATTTGCGATTCTTCTGCTGCTCGATTAAGCTCTGATGCTTCCGTTATTCTCGTTGTTGATACTAATGTTGTTTTAAATCAGGTATTATATTTGAATTTATGTTCAAAGTTGTTTAATTTATGATTAATATTAATTTGATTTGTAATTTTTTTAATGGTGAAAAGATTGATTTACTTGAGAATCAAGCAATTGATGAAGTGGTGGTGTTGTCAGTGGTTTTGGATGAGGTTAAGAATAAGAACCTTTCAGTTTACAACAGACTACGAACTCTTTGCAGCAATTCTCAGAGGAAGTTTTTCGTGTTTTCGAATGAACATCATAAGTAAGTTGTGAATTACAGTCTTTTTTTGCAAGTATTGATAAAGTGCTGAAATAAAATGAACACAATTTGCGCCGTGTTGAAGAGTCCGTAACTTGCAAAGTGTTTTTGTTAGTTCTTGGATTTGATTAGTATGATGGTAAGGAATCATATCAGGGGAAATTAGGATCTAGGATAGGATGATGAGTATTCAAATTCTTTGTTCCTTTAGTGAAGGAAAGATGTGCGATTCCCCCTCCTACTTTTTTCGACTCATTTGGTGGACGAGTATTTTCAAGGTTAATTGTAATGAATTTTAACTTAAATCTATAAAAGAAGTCCCTTGTGGTCCGTCTTTGGACCATGTATACCTCTAGGGCTCTAAGTACTTCCTTTCTTTAAAAACCTTCATTACTATTATGGAGATTTGATCTTTTGGGGTAAGAATTCATGGAGGATTATAAACATTGAGAGTAGAATTTCTTTTGGAAGCTGGTATTTTTATGTTGTTTATGTTGCAGTGTTGCACATTTGATATACACTTACTGAGAAATAAATATGAAGCAAAAAGCAGGTTTCTATCTTGAGTTACTGATATCAGTGTTCCTAATTCCTATACACCACCCCTTTTTTTGGTTGGATTTTTTTGATCATGTTTTTTTCTATTTCCCTTTAGGGAGACCTATGTTAAAGCGATGGTCGGGGAAAGTCCAAATGACCGGAATGATAGAGGTATGTTCATTGTTATATCTAACATAAATTCATTTTATTACTTCCTTTGATTTCTTTTAGGGCAACACTTTGTCTTGGACACTATTCATCAGCTGTTCAACAACATTTTGACCGTTTTCATAATCTATGTATATTTTTACTGGATATCATTTTATTAACCTGAATACGTCGTTTATCAATATCTAATCTTTGTAATTTTTACAAATGCATATCTAGAGATATAAGTGGATAAAGTGTCATGACAACTCAGCAAGTGTGCAAAGTGAAGTGTTATATCTAAATATAATGAGGGGAAGTACATGGATTATTATGGTTGACTCATGCAAGATGAGAAATTCCTTTATGGAATTTGATGCATTGAGCTTAAGGGGACCGAAAGGGGCCTTTGACTTCTAACCTTTTCAATATCTTGTATCTACTACCTATTGTCTTTACCTCTTTAATAACATGACAGAATTTACCATTTCATTTCTTTCTATGTTTCCTCCACTTTCCTCTACCTTCCGGTACCATGACATCCTGCCCCACAAGGGAGTCATCCTAACCTCCAAGCATTTATGGTAGTATGCTCTAACATGTGTGGCCGAGTCATCATCTTGGTTCAAGGAGAAGTTTTTATGTTTTCTTCCCTCAATTTCCCAATAATGATGTTCTCAGTATCTCATTTTCCGGCTTCATATCCTGATGTGTTATTAGTGGCTCTACAGCAATTCGTGTGGCGGCTCAATGGTATCAAAAACATCTAGGCTCTGCAGTACGTGTCTTACTGATTACTAATGACAGGGAGAACAAAAGGAAGGCAAATGAGGAAGGCATAGTTGCTGAGACGGGTATTCTTTTCAAGTACCTTATGTCTTTGAAGATGTTACATGAGTTGAATTTCCTCTTATTCTTTCCCCTTCGTATCAAAGAACTTGCAGCTTTTTTGCACTCTTGTTTGAACCTGACTATAATGTTCAAATCTTTCTTCAGTCGAGTCATATGTCAAATCATTGGGTCAGCCAGCCTTGCTTGATCTGCTTGCGCAGCCTGCATCGGAGGATGTAGTGATGGATGCTGTTGAAGACTTGAGGCCTTCCAAGAGGAAAGTTATTTACAGTGAGGTAATGTCATGAACTATTTATGCAAGCACCTAATTCACCTTTTAACTTTGAAGTATTTGACTTGTAAATATCTAGTTCTTAAATCAACTTAATAATTTGTTTTCTTTTCTGTTCAGCATAAACCAATGTCTGAGATCACTGCTGGCTTGCATCGTGGAATTTACCATCAAGGGAAACTCCGTGTCAACCGTTATAATCCATTTGAAGCATATGTTGGAAGTGAGAGCATTGGTGATGAGATAGTCATTTATGGGAGAACAAACATGAACCGTGCTTTTGACGGTGATATAGTTGCTGTTGAACTTTTGCCTCAAGATCAGTGGAGTGCAGAGAAATCTCGTATAGCGGACGAAGGTATGCACTCATGGAGTCATTGTAGAAATTCCCTTACCTCAACTGTATTTAAAGGCGTCAAAATATGTCCGTTATTGATTTTTTAAAATTTAAATATTTTAATCACTAGGCTTAAAGTTTGCCAAATAATTGTGAAATCATAGTAAGCAAACCTCGAATTAAGTAGTTACTTAATTCGTCATTACCTTTTTCTTGTTTGAAAGTTGGATATGCTGAGGTAAGTCTCACAAGACTTGAGGTATGCACTCTTTGGTATAGATACCTCTTCACTTCAAAATGCTTTGCCTTATATATGAAAACATAGTTTAAATAGTTACATAATGCTTGGCCTGTTAATATTCATACCTCCAAATGCTTGGAAAGTTATCATAAAATACATTAAAGCACAAGCAGCATTCATTGAGGTGCTATAGTGTTTTACTTTGCTTGATGTTGATTGATAACAGAACGGAAAGTAGTGAATGTTAACAATGCTTTTGGACTGCATTGATTAGATTCTTTAACTGTGGGAGGTGATTTTACTTCATCGCTTAAGAGTATATGAGAAGCATTGGGGACATTTTTGTAGCACACACAACCTTGATATATAAACAATGAGTAAAATTGGATCCATCTGACTGTCATGCTGAACTCCCAATATGTTTGCAACGCAAACTCGCGATGACAACTTGCCTTTTTTTTATGTATATATTCTGCTGTTGAATCTTCTCAATATTGGTCTGCTATTTTGTTAAGAATTATGAATGTTATTACTTCCGCCACGTCTTTTTATTGACTTAATTTTCTTCTACATACCCTTGTAAATTGTGATCTAAACTACTATCTGAAAAGGTCCTTTCTTCAGGACACTTAAGAGCTGAGTAAAATCCAGTTTTATCATATTTCAATTCCTGGCAGATGATGAGGATGATGAAAACGTACATCTTGCTCCGAGTAGTGCTGATGACGCACCTAGAACTACAAATGCCCAAGGCTCCAGTGCGGATGAAGCCCCTAGCCGTCCATCAGGATGTGTTGTGGGTATAATAAAGAGGAACTGGCAGTCGTAAGTTAATCGTTCTCTTTTGAGTTCTAAAGAATTGTTTGCTTAGTTGTTTACCCCCACCCATCGGTCCTTGTTTGTCTGTACGGATCAACATGAAGAGGGGTCTTAAGTGCAGAATAGTTTTATTTACTATTCTCTTCATGACAAAATGAGGATAGAATGTCAAAGTGGATCCTTTTTAATACTTATATCAAGAGGGAAGAATGTGTTTGTGGGAAGGTGTGGCATTAAAGTGGGGCAAGAATGCTAAAAGGGGTTGAATATTTGCTGAATAAGGAATAGAAAGTGGGAAGAACTTTAAGAGGCAGTCTAACATGGAAAAGGGAAAGAATTTTGAGAATGGAAAGAGTGAATTGATATATTGCATGCTTTGTCGACCTGTGCTGACTTTAACTCTAGAAGTATACCCTGCAATGGTATTTTCTTGCACTATGTCACCTCTTGCGATTCAAATCTTAAAGGAGGAGTCATTTTTGTGCAGAAATAATGATGAAGGAAGTAAAACTATTTTGTCAAGTTTGGAAAACTATTTGTGGATCCTGATAATGGAAATCGGGCAGCTGTTGATGCAAGCTAGAAATGTTTACAAAATTTACATCTTGGTAGAAGAATTACAAATCTCTAAGGATCATTTAACTCAATAATAATCCTTTTCTGTTAGTTTTGTAATTGTTTATCGTGAACTTTCCTTATTGATATATATGTTAAACTTGAATGAAGTGGGATAAAATTTTGGTTTAGGAGCATAATAAAACTAATGAAGCTTTTGGATGTTGTTGAAATTCCAATTGGAGATTCTTGCAAGATAAATCTTCTCCCACATATATTGGTTTGCTTGAGTGTGCTGACAAGGTTATTACAGTGAAAGCTTTTGAAATAAGCAATTATGTCGTTTGCAACCCTTTTGAACATAGAATCTTATTTACATTTTTCATTTCATTTTTGTGTAGTTATTGTGGATCTCTAGAGCCAATGTCAATGCCTGCTGGTAGTGGTGGCATCGCCCATGCTTTGTTTGTTTCAAAGGACCGAAGGATACCTAAGATTCGTATTCAAACTCGACAGCTTGGAAACCTTTTGGATAAGAGAATCATCGTGGCTGTTGACTCTTGGGACCGTTTATCTCGCTATCCCTCTGGTCATTATGTTCAAACCATTGGAGTGATTGGTGATCGAGAAACTGAAACTGAGGTATCGTTAGTCCTAAGCTTTTGTATTGCTTTCATTTTTCTAGTCTCCTATGCACAACTGCACAAGTATCTGTTTGACTGTTGCTATTCTTCTATGATATCTTTTGAAATGTCTAGGATGTGAGACTTAATTTAGTAATGTGCATTGGGCAGGTAGTATTAATAGAAAATGATATCAACTCTAAACCATTTTCTTCTCAAGTATTGGCTTGTTTGCCACCGTTACCATGGTCAGTGTCTCAAGAACATCTATCTGATACCACAAGAGAGGATTTAAGGCATTTGCGAGTTTTTAGCGTTGATCCTCCAGGTACTGCATGTCCAGCTCTTAGTGAAAACTGAGAATTCTGATTTTTTATATTTATTATCATCATATGCTGTTGATTTAGGTTGCAGGGACATTGATGATGCTCTCCATTGTACGCCTCTTCCAAATGGAAACTTTGCAGTGGGAGTCCGTATCTTTTGTTGTTGCTCTGATATTTGCCTAATATGTTGATTTTGTGTGTTATATATAGTCTTGAAACTTAGTATTTTGCAGATCTCTAACCTGATAACTGTTTGCATTTTGATAGCTGAATAGCCTTTTTGATCAGATCTTCAATAGAATGGGCTGTACATATATTTGCGAACTAGTGTTAGCCTTTAATAATCTCTTGAACTAAAAAATTTGTTTGTCCTTTTGAAGTTAATAAAGCATGTCATTGCATGTGCTTGCTCCAATTTCTAACTTTTCTATGTGTAGGATTAAAATTCAATTCGAAAGCATTCTGTTTCTGTTGAAGCATTTGTTTTTTCTTCTACAATTAGTTTGCTGGGTTCCGTTTCCTCCTAGTTCCATTATATGGTTATATATTTTTGTCTTCTTAAAAACATTTCTTTTCAAAGTTGTTGGCTGATGAATCGACTAATCTTTTGAACTTCATGCCTAAATAAATACCATCTCATTTCGTGACATATTATGTATTCAGAATGAATGGGATAATGAGCTGTGCTTATATTTCTGCGCAAATCACGCCTTCACACATGGCTTTTACATTGGTGTTGCAACGTTCTTGATTTTGATGGTAGATGCAGCAGACAACTTTTTTTCATCTTATGTGCAAGTTGTCAAAGTTTACTACTTGCTGTGTTTTGTAATCATTGTTGAGCATATTTTGCACTTATTTAAATTTTGTTTGAAATGTTCATACTGTTTGTTTGGTGGCCACATTAGCAATTACTTCAATAGAAATCCTTGACCATAAAAAATTTCAGACATAGCAGATGTAACTAATTTTGTCCATCCTGGTACTCCTCTTGATGACGAGGCTTCACAAAGAGGGACGTCAGTGTATCTTGTCGAGCGGCGAATTGACATGCTTCCGAAGCCTTTGACAGAAGGTTTTGTTCTTCCTGTTTTTGAAGGCAGTCCTTCTGTGTTTCATGGAGTTTCAGGAATGGTAAATTTCGTGCAAAGATGTGCTAACATAGATTCTTTACAGATATTTGCTCTCTTAGGTCAGATGTGGAAAGGCTGGCATTTTCTGTTATTTGGGTAGGTCCTTTATTTTTGCATTTCAAATTACTAACAGAATCACTGGTATCGCATCGCTTCTTTTTTCTAGACTTGCTCATTTAATCAAGTGCTTTTATTGCTTGCTTTCTCATCTAAATATGCACCCTATTAAACATTCAGGAAATGACACCACAAGCAGATATTATTTCTTCTAGGTTCACGAAAAGTGTCATCAAGTCATGTGCAGCATTATCTTATGTCGAAGCGCAAGCCAGGATGGACGATAGGTTACCTCTCATCCATTCTATTGTTTAATGTCTCCATTCTCATTGGCTGGAAAGCTTTACTATTACAAATTGCTTATTTTATATGTAGTGATGCACCAGATCTCATAGCATGAGGCTCTGTGTTCTTGACTACTTGTAACTTGTAAGGCATGGGTGACTAGCTTTTGTATAAGATAATGGAAGTTCTGGAGATGCTTACCGACTTGATACTTTGATAGCGGTGGCTGAAGCAATCCTTTAATTTTTAGTTGGGTTGTATTAATGCTTTATAGGAATTCTGCCCAGAGAAATTGTAAAAATGTTTGGAGGTGCTAAGGAAGTACTCGCAGTCTGTGTATTGCAAGTGTTAAGGCATACCTGATTAGGATTTTAGCCTAGGTGAATCAACTCCGTCGAAGTTTAGGCATGTAGCTGAGGTGCTGTAAGGCATCTCTAGATGCTTGAGATGCACTTTTTGCTTTTCATGCAATTTTGGGTGCATTTATTAATTTGTAGACCAAAGTATTCCAGCAGCAAGTTATATATTTCTTGCTTTTATGAGGCTTGTGCCTTCACTTCTTGTCTCATGTCTAAGCTTAAGGAACCCCATCTTTTCACTGTGCCTCACACCTTAAAAAAACGCATTTCTGTGTGAGAAGTCAGTTCTCACATCCTTAGCTCTTTGAGAAAACTTTGATTCTCATTTAGTCACTAGGGAAGGGGCTGTTAGATATGGAGTCAACACTCTGATTGTGATGAAAGTGGGTCAGCAGTTTAGATCAAGCAACTATCCTTGTTCATTATTGCTACTATTGTGTGTGGAGGATCCTGTGTAGCTATCATTCTAACTGACACCTTTTTTTGTTGCTCACAGTCGGCTGGTTGATCCGATGACTACTGATCTAAGAAATATGAATGCTTTAGCAAAGGTGTGTTTTAATCAGCATTCCAGCCTATATCATTAATGATTCTGATGCTAAGCATGTCTGCAGATCTGATTATTTGTTTTCATTATTGATTTCCTTTGCAGATAATGAGGCAAAGGCGTATTGATAGAGGAGCTTTGACGCTTGCTTCAGCGGAGGTCAAGTTTCAGATTGATACTGAGACTCATGACCCTCTCGATATTGGTATTATCTCTTTCCATGCTTTTGAGTCATGCACCCATGCTATATAAATCTTTTGATGAGACTAAGTGAGTGGAATTGGCTTTGTTAGGGGAAATGTGCAGAAACTAATTAGTTTTATATTACCTTTGCTTCTTCTTTCCCCTCCCCCTTGCTGCTGTTTGGTATATTACTAGTAGGAAGTGGCTGAATAAACCAACTGTGCATGATAAAGTTATGAGCCTAAAGGCAAGGCATTGTTGTGTTAACTTACCTTTAGTAGAGTTTTTATGTAGTTATGGATGAATATTGATATATATTTAGCACTCTCTCTCTCTCTCTCTCTCTGACTTTCTATTTCTTTTCTAGATATGAGCCTCATCATTGTGTGTCTAGCTGTACTTTTTGCTGAATTCTTTGTATATTAGTTCTTATGGTTGTTATTTCTACAATCCCAAGGCCTTTTTTTAAGCTTGGAATGTGTTTTATACAGGAATGTATCAAATCCGAGAAGCTAACCAAATGGTTGAGGAGTTTATGCTTGCTGCTAATGTTTCTGTTGCTGAAAAAGTATTGAAACATTTTCCATTTTGTTCTTTGCTAAGGTACATTTTTTTATGCGTTATTAACAGCTAGTTTGAGTTACACACACAAGGTTTTATTTCTTCAGATTTTGATTGGGTGAAGTTGTATGGATGTACTTTAGGTATATGGCTCTTAGTGTTAAATAGTATATACGTAGGTCTAGTGGCATCATGAAGAATGAGGCTCAAGTAGTTAAGCTGTGAAATATCTCTGGTCTGTTTTGTTGTCATGTAAACATTTTAAGTTTAGAAGAATATGGGTGTCTACTGTGATAACCTGAAAATTACTGAAGTTATACTACGTGTAAACTTCTTGGACTTGATTGTAATTTATTTTTCAGCATAGTGCTGGACCTTATCTGAAACTTAAAGAGAACACACTTATGTTTACACTATATTATGCTTGTAGGCGTCATCCTACTCCAACAAGAGAGATGCTTGAACCTCTGTTGCGCACAGCTGCTGCCATTGGCCTTGATTTAGATGTCTCATCATCAAAGGCACTTGCTGATTCACTTGACCGGGCTGTTGTAAGCATTTTTACTGCATGTTCAAAGCAAGTTTCTATGTTTCAGTTGCTATTAAAAATAAAGCTCCTTTTTGCATGTTGCTATTATGTCTTTTCTTCCCTAACCAAGCAACAAGGAAAGGAATCTGTTGCTAACCTCCATGGCTTTCTTTTGTTAGGGTAATGATCCTTATTTTAACAAGCTGATCCGTATTTTGGCAACAAGATGCATGACTCAGGTTAGCGTTCTTTTCGTTTTGAATACAATCCCATGCTTTGGTGGCTGAGTTTTTTTTTTTCTTTACACCCTTTTTGGTTGTTTATTTTTATTTTAGGCAGTATATTTCTGCAGTGGAGATCTTAGCCCTCCAGAGTATCTTCATTATGGTCTTGCTGCGCCGTTGTACACTCATTTTACTTCTCCTATCAGGAGATATGCAGGTTAGGGGAAGCTCTGAGCTTCTCATAGTCTATTTACTTGGATGCTTTTCATTATGGTTTGCTCTTTTTGTCTAATTTCTGTCTGTTTTACTTGCTTTGTAGATGTTGTTGTACACAGGCTGCTTGCTGCAGCCATAGGGATATCCAAACTTCCAGCTGTGTTCCAGGATAGGCTTCAACTTACTAACATGGCTGATAGTAAGTTTCTGTTGGCTTTGACATTATTGTGAAGTATGCTATCGTTGAGTGCTTGATCAACTGCTTTTTTAGAGTTAATGTTAAAGCTAGTTGCTTAGGACATAGATGGTATGGTGGATTCAACAGAGGAATACACATAAACTTACCAAGAGATGGCTAGGAGGAAATTTGCAGTCCCTTTTGTTATTCATTTCTTTTTTACTGTAGCATTGGAGTTGACCGCGTGAATGCAATTGATGTTTTAGGAATATGCTTAATGACCTTCTCTTGAATTGTTCTTGTGCGTTAAAGGTAGAAATTGATTTGAGCTACTTCTTAGTGCTGATTTTTGGTTCTGTTATAGTATATCTGATCTTGATTGATGTTTGTTTGTTCTTCATGTTATTATTTCCTAGTATCCGAAGACACAAATAGATGATCAATCTATTTTACTCCCTCCATCTCAGTTTATGTTGTCTTTGGAATTTGGGACACTAAGTTGTGGCTTACAATTTTCTGATGCAGGGAGAATTATCTCTCGTTTTTCGTTAGTTCTTTTTTTTTTCTGTTCTGAATTCGTGCCCTATTTTTTTTTCAACTGCTTTAGCTCCTCTGGTAGTTGTTGAATACCGATTTGTCCATTTTTTGCTGTATACTACTTGATTGTGCATGAAATTGATTTTTAGTCATATGCCTGTCACTACGCCTTTAATTCTACAAGAACATCTATTTCTAATAAATGATCATAATTTGTCTTGGGCTATCTTCAATTTACTTGCTAGCCCTATCTTCTTTTTTCAGTAAGTCAGATATTAGGAGAATGGTTACACATGTATAGTGCATTATGGTTCCGTTATATGTAGCTTGGAGAAGAAGCTAGGAAATTCCTGAGGGTAATTTTCCAAGTAGTTCTACTTTAAGGCAGAGAGGGTTGAATGTATTGGCAGGAAGTTTGAAATAAAGGAAGTAAAAATAAGAAATGTGTGAAGAAGAAGAGTGTTTGGTTAATTTCTGGCCAAATTAAAGTAACAGAAGTGTAAGGCATCTGATTGACCAATCTCTCTCTGAAAACTCAATAATGAGATAAATAACTTTAGGAATACCCTTACTGTTTGATATTCCATCATCTGATTGTAGAATAGAAATAGAAAATCAATGCTTTTTAATGGTAATGCTAGTTCCTCCCAATTGTCTGTTAATATTTTTCATAATTTTCCATTCCTACTCTATACCTCCCACAACTTGTAAAAAATGGTAATGAGAACTCTTGATTATCTTGAAGAAAACAGAAGTTAGTGGATGAAATTGCATTACCATGTAGAATATAATGTTTCTTCCCTTGCTTCATTCCACTATGTTCCCTTTACTGCCATGCATTACCAGCTACAAACAAGCCATTGCCGCACCTCAATTATATTGGGAAGGGGGCTGGTGGGGCGGCTGGGTGGTGGGTGATTTTTTGAGTGGTGGGATTTAGGTCGGGAGCTGGATTGGTGGAGGTTAGGTTTACGGTATGGTGGTGGTGTGATAGTAGGGAAAGGGAAAGATTTGGGGGGGGGGATTTTGAAGGTAGAGGACTTTAGGGGAAAGGGGAGGAGAAAGGGAAAAAGTGTCTAAACAAACAACATCAATGGGAATGGAGGCAATTGATTCCCATTCCCATTGACGAATACCCCCAAGCCCCAACCAAACGGCCTCTTAATTAGTTAATTGGAGGTTTGGGTAGGGTTATTTGATCTATTTATGATGAAATTTGATACTAGCAAGTGTTAATTTTAATATATACTTCGTATATATTTTGAATAAAGAGAATGCAAGCGTCTCAATTATTTATTTTTTTAATTTATTAATTTGGCAAATTTCAGTCCTTCATTGTTTTCCCCCTTATATTTCATTAAAGCTGTCTAAGTTAAATTATGAGCAGACTGGTCTGAGGGCCATCAACCTACTCTAAAAAAAGACGTGGGATGTTGGTCTATTTGAGAGAGTTAACTACACAGTTAGGCCCTAACTTCTTACTTTTTTCACTATTTGGGTACTCACTTTTTTTTCTTCACTCTTTAGGTACTCTAACCAATTTTCATGCCAACTAACCTCCCTTTAACTCAACTTTAACTCAAGCTAATTAAAAATTATTTTGTTAAAACAAAAACCAAACTATTTTAAATTAGGCTTCAAGTATTTCCAAAATAAACTAGCCTAATAACAACAAAAATGATTCTTTGCAATGTCTCTAAATTAAAACATCAACATACTTCGTATAATGTTTGACAAAATTAAGAACATATATAATATCCACTCTAAAGAATAGGCAACAAAGCTTCGTCAAATTTTCCCTTTGGTGTTGAAGACCTACAAGAACATGCAAACATCAATGATTTTTTTAAAGTATTATTCTATAAACACAAGAAAATGCCTTAACATGTGTCCTTTGCAAGTTTAATCATATTATATTTAAGGATCTTATCTATTATTTGTATATGTATGTTAGTTATGGTTTGCAGATTCTTTCATTGTATATAACTGCATTAGCTCTATCTTTTTGTAATGTGGCACATAAGCTATTTCAAATTTTCAGAATTTTCAACCTGTAAATATATATACTAATATGCTACTACGTATATTCCTTTTGTGAAAAGAAAAAAAAAAAGAAAAAAAACCTCCCAAGTTATATTCTTTCGGTGAGTAAAAAATAAAAAATAAATAAAAATAATAATTAAAAAAAATTGTCCCAAGCTACAATCCAATCAATTTTCCCTTCAGTAACACATACTACAAGATGAACAGGGAGGGGGAGTTGAATGCCGAAAAAAATCAAAATTATGGTTTGCAAATTTTATGTTGTGCTGTAAATCGGTTAATCTATTTAAGTATAATCCAAAGCCCTCTTTTTAATCCAAGGCCCTGTCTTTTTAGCTTGTATTTAATTAATTTCATTCGATTTTGGGTGTTAAGTACCCAAAAAGTAAAAAAAAATTATTATAGTACCCAAACGGTGAAAAAAGTAAGAAGTTAGGGCCTAATTATGTAGTTAACTCTATTTGAGAAGTGGTATATTTATGGACAAGTAGTCAATGAAGTTTTCAGGGATTGTCATGGCAGTTTTTTTTTCCTGATCGAAATGAACACCTCCTTTCTCGTTGATAGACCTCCTGTTAGTTTCATGGCTGTCCTCATTACTGATTTTTAAATCATGTTGAATGCCTTCAGATTTAAATTACAGACATCGAAATGCTCAAATGGCTGGTCGAGCCTCAGTGGAGCTACATACACTTATATACTTCAGGAAACGGTACATGCCTTTGTCATCCTTTCTTTTGCACTTGTTGTAGATGTATGCAGGGTTTTTAATATACAAATACACTGTTCCTACCTTTTCAGGCCCACTGATACAGAGGCTAGAATAGTGAAGATAAGATCCAATGGGTTTATTTTGTTCGTGCCCAAGTATGTTTTCTTTCCCTGTTTTCCACCTTTTGTCATGTTTTCTTGGTATTTGTGGCTGTTTGGGAACTCTCCTGTAGTCCTTGGCACCATACTCTGCATATAGTTTCATCTGTAGTGCAGAATTATCATGTGTTACTAATGATATAATGTTTGTTTAGATGCAGTCCAATAATCATATGTTCTTCTTATCTTATATTTACTTATTTTCAGCAAAAATAAGTTCAGTTCAGCAAAAATCAGTTTCAATTTTTTATAAATTGTTAATGATTTCAGCAAAATAAGTTCAGTTTAGGAAATGAGTTCAGATAACTAAAAATAAGTTCAGTTCAGCAAAAATAAATTGATGAGAATTGTTCTGGAATTTCCGTTGCCTCTTGCAATCTTCTTGTTTGAGTGATTATTTCGCACCATGATCATCTGAACATGCTCTTTGTGTAATGATGATCATGAGTCAGGAGAAATTGACAAAAACAAAAACAAAAAATCTACATCTACACTATATTGTTATAACGAGAATCTGATATTTTTGGACTATCTCCATTATCCAAGTTTGGATCCATGATCTGAGGAGAGTGACTTTCATTTCAGTAGATGCAATGTAATAATTTGAATATATCAAATGACATCTACACTATATTGCTACAACGAGATTCTGATAATTCTAGGCTGTCTGTATTATCCAAATTTGGAATCATGATTGGTATAGAGCGACTCTTTTTTCAGTAGATCCACAGTAATAAAGTGAATATATCAAATTAAAAGTCTTGGTCTAATTATAGATAGCCTTAGTTTCCTGCAGATGAATGGACTTGGTCTTTACCGCTTTGCATGTGCGTGTAAAAACCAGGGCAATCTCTGTTTTATTTGAGCTGGATGATCTTAATGAAGTCTTAGGTTCAAGTTTGCCTCCTTTGAATAGATATAAACTGTCAGTATTATGAGTTTATTGTAAGAATTTTGCTTTATAAGCTCTTTGCCGGCAATGAGGATTTGCTAGTTGATGGAGAAAACTTTAGTGTTCCTGTCTTTCTCCTGCCCTGTGATGTGTTTATTTTAACTTGTAGGTACGGTATTGAGGGACCTGTTTATTTGACTGCAAGAGGTGATAATGGAAATGGAGAGTGGATAGTAGATGAGCAGCGTCAAGAGGTTAAAAAGGCAGATGGTAGCATTTGTTACAATGTTTTACAGATGGTGAGAATTCATATGGAAGTGGTAGAACCCCAGCCAAACAGACCTAAACTTCAATTGACTCTTATTGACTAATTCATAATTCGTATTTTTTCTTCCCTTTTTTCGTTGGGAGGTATAGAATGTATACTTAATACTTTGTATTGAGGGGGTTTCCCCTCATTATTCCTAGATGAGGTTGGGAACTTGGGATTACATTTTTTGGCTTGTGCAATAGGAAAAAAAATTTCAATGACTTTGGTGGGCTAGTAATTGCTTGTAAATTGGTTGTACTATTTTCTTAATTAGAGTTTTAAATAGTGGTGGGCTAGTCATTTTATGTTGTTAAACTTGAATAATTTGATCTAAGCTTTAATTTTTGCTATGTTAAAAACTATTTGATCTAAGCTTAGTTTTGCTAGAATTTTTGAAATTTACTGAACTTAATTGATTTTTTTTTTTTTTTTTTTTTTGGAGGGGGACTGTGAACTTAATTGATTTAATTACAGCTTACCTGAAACTTTTTTTTATTTGTAAGTTAAAGAGATAGTTTACAACTAAATAGAGTACTCAAGCAAACCCAGAGTTGTTATTCCGTATAACTTTGAAAGTGACTACCTTTAAAACTTTAACGCCTTGTTTTATTATGTTTTAAGATAGTAAGGGAAAGTAAAGTAAGTGAAGGGAAAAGAAAAGAAAGGTAAGAGAAATGAAATTAACTTATCTTCCAATGATTGGTTTTCAAAAGAAAAAAATTTGGAACTAAATTGAATCCATTATTATGAATATTAGTAAAGAAAGGAAAGAAAAGAAAATTATGTTTGAACACCCATATCTTTTTCTTCTTTTTTTTTTTTTTTTTTTCCTTTTTAGTTAGTAGTATCCTTCCTTTTTCCATCGCAAAACTTATCAAGTTATTTGTAAAAGCAATTTTTTTTCTTAACCTATCCTTCATTTCCTCCCAAATTCCTCCTACCAAACAAGCCACTATGAGTTAAAATTTACTTTACCCATTTACTCTGGTTATTCTGAAAATTTTAGATGATGCTTCTATGTTAAAAGAGGAACCTTCAATAGCTAGGCGAGGTTTAAAAAATCATAAGGTCTCATGAAAGAAATAAGAAAAAAAAAGAGAGGGGGGGGGGGGGGGGGGGGG
>PYUH01000164.1:2684512-2717730 GCA_016808085.1 Suaeda aralocaspica
GGGGGGGGGGGGGGGGGAGGGGAAAAAGGCAAAATAAGACGATGCCCGGGATGGCCCCTCCGCAGGCTTCAAACGTTCATACTTTTTTGAGGTTTTTAGGTTCCGGAAAAAAAGATGCCAAAAATTTTACAAGATGCATGTATGATCAAAGTATCAACCCACATCTAGCGCTTTGTGGTGAAAAAACCATTAGAAGGATAATAACAAATATTTAGAGGGTATCGGAAATAACTATTTTCCCCTTCTTCTGAAAAGGTCATAAGAGAGGTGATAATAAAATTTTTGAGGTCGAAACCGATTACGGGGAGTCTTGTGGTGGTCCATAGAACGTAATAAAAATAAGGAAAAAATTAGACGAAGCCTGGCACGGCCCCTCCGGAGGCTTCAATCAAAGGATATTATTCACACTTTTTTGAGGTTCTAGGGTCCCGAAAAGAATGTTGTCAAAATCTTACGGGGTGTTCGTGTGATAAAAATATGAAACCATCCAGGAGATTTCGGGTGAAAAGGTCATAAGAGGGATGATAACAAGTTTTTAGAGGGTCTCGAAATTTTTTTTCCCTTCTTCCGGAAAAGCCAAGTTTTCATAGGTTGACCGGTCTTGAGTAGTCCTTTGGTGGTCCATCGTAGTTCGTCATTCTGCCAATATATCTTTGAGACAAGGCAAATAACAAGTTTTTAAAGGTCAAAATCGGTCGTGGAAAATCTCGTGGTCACCCTATGGTATAAAAATAGGGCGGAAATAAGACAAAGTTTGGTACAACCCCCTTGAAACCAAAATCGCAGGCTGTAGTTTACAGTTTTCAGAGGTTTCGGGTCTCGGGGAAAAGAAACCTTACACATTGCCCCTATGGTAAAAGAGAAACCCTGAGCAGCTAGTCAGAGTTCAAAAGACCATAAGAAGGTATTGGGAGAGCAAGAAAGACTAGTGTACCTACGTTCGAATGAAATATCTCTAGAAAAAGGGCTGACAGCAAAATTTTACTTGCCAATTCTGGGGAGTTCTGTAGTCACCAAAAATACATGATAAAAAATAGGGCGGAAATAAGACAAAGTCCGGAACAACCCTCCAAAAGCTGAAAATGGAAGTTACAATTCACAAAAATTTTGGAAGCTCAGGCGTCTGAAAAGAATTCGAAAATTTTACACAGTACCACTATTATAAAAAGAGGAACTATAAGCAACTAGTCGGGGTTCAAAAGGCTATCAAAAGGTCCCGTGAGAAGGAAAAAAAAGACTAGTGTGCCTATTTCTAAAATATCACTAGAAGAAGGTTTATAACAAGTTCTTAAAGGCAAAAATCGATCTACCTGGTCAAATACCAGGGCAGAAGCAAGACAGAGCCCAGAACAACCTTTTGGATGTTGAAAACAGGTTATAAATTCACTGTTTTCTTATGCTCCGGGGTTTAGGAAAAAAATTCCAAAAAATGTACACGTTGCCCCTATGGTTAAAAAAGGAACCCTAAGTATCTAGTTGGAGTTCAAATGGCTTTTAGAAGGTCTCCCGGGAGCAAAAAAGACTAGTGTTTCATCATTCTTTCGAAATATCTCGTAAAGAAGGCTGATAACAAGTTTTTATAGGCTAAAAGCGATTGTGGGGAATCCAGTGGTCACTCAAAGAACGTTGTAAAAAAATTGGGTTGAAACAAGTCACAACTCGGGATTGCCCTCCAGAAACTGAAAGCGAAGACTATAATTCACAATTTTTAAAGGCTCCGACAACCCGAGGAAAAAAATCCAAAAAAATTACATGGTGCCCCTATGATCGAAAGAGGAACCCTGAGTAGCTAGTCGGGGTTCATAAGGTCATGAGAAGGTTCTTAGTGTTGCCTTCTTCCGAAATATCTCTTAAAGAGGACTGATAGGCTTTTTATTAGATGGCCAAACCAATCGTGAGGAATTCTATGGTCACCCAAAACACGTGGTGAAAAAGAAAATCGAGCAAAAATAAGACACCGGGACTAATTATTTGGGACAAAAAAAATAGGGAATGAACGAAAATGGAATATGTAAAGGTCAATGTCTCCCGACACCGTGTTATTAGTTTTCTAACCATTTTAATTGTCAAGGGGCCTTTTCTTGATCCAAGGGTCAACTTATAAATTTTTAGGCCAATATTTTTACGAGACCCTATGAAATCCCAATAAAGCATGACATATAATCTTTGTTTTTGACTTTTAGATGGCCTTCTGGAGCTCTGTCTTGTTTTCTTTTCAAATTCTACCTACTTAATCCCGGTGAACTTAGGGTGAGCCACGCTCAATTTTGACAAAAACTTGTTAAGTTCACTCTTTTGAGGATTTCTAGATAAAGGCCACACACGTCCTTTTCATTCTCTCAAGACTTTTTTATGACCTTTTGAACCCCGACAAACTATTTAAGTTCTCTTTTGATCCTATATGCACCGTGTAAATTTTTTACCTTTTTATTATTCTGAGACCCATAAATCTCTGAAATCTATGACTTATAGCCTTAATTTTCGCCTTCTCTGGCTTCTGAAGGGGTTGTCTTAGGCTTTATCTTGTTTTTGCCCTTTTATTACCACGTGTTTAGAGTGACCACAATATTCCCCACGATCGTTTTCAGCCTCTAAAAATTTGTTAACAACCCTCTTTTAAAGAAATTTCTGAAGGACACACTAGTATTTTTTGCTCTCCCAGGACCTTCTTATGGCATTTTGAATCCGAAGAAACTTTCATTTTAATAATAACCTAATTATTGGAGGATATTTTATATCTTTGTGATATATTTGACAAGATTTAGGAATCTTGATATCACGTATTAGGCTAGGATATTGTCTCCAAGGCATCTTATATATATGCCCCTATTGTTTGTTAATTAATTCTCAAGTGAATGAAAGCAATAACAAAAGTTTTAGATTCCAACATGGTATCAAGAGCGGGTTAGATCTTGGGTTCTTTCACAAAAATTTTTTTCTCCTGCCGGTGGGTTTGAGTAATTAATTTCTACCCACCGACTGGATTATCATAATTTTTTTCCCTTCCACTGTGAGTTTTTTCTGTACTTTTTATGATATCATGGTGTTTAACACACCCCAATTGAAGTTTTCCTAAATTTTCCAACCCACCCTCAAGCACCCTTGGCCAAATTGTTCGTCTTCTAAATACGAAAAATTCCTATACCAACATAACCACAATTTTTTTTTACACTTTTGTTGCCTAGCAAAGCCCCATGTATCTCCACGGTTTCATCCCAAAAGTTGGATATTTCATCAATAGTGTCGAGAATATTTTTTTTGGGAGCAGCCACAAAGTTATGTGTGTCGGCATATGGAGTTGTCAACGCCGCCGTTCCTCCAATGCGATACATATTTACATGGTGTGTATGGTATTATACTAGCCATTAATATATGACGATTTGAAAACACGTAAAAACGGTTATCCCTAAACCGAACAGGTTTTCACCTAAAAGGGTTCTTTCTATTACGGTTGTCCCTTAACCTAACAGGTTTTCACCTAAAAGGGTTATCATCATCCAGTTTCAAATCGGTTACAAGTATTAATTGGTATTTTCATATTCAAAGTTGTTTGGCGTTCATATGTTCAAATCTACAGTCCAAGTGGTTTCGTTCGTTACACTCACTTCCCACTTGAGGGGGAGTATTGGAGGATATATTATATCTTTGTGATATATTTGATATGCATAAGATATATTCGATAAATATTTGACAATATTGGACAAGATTTAGGAATCTTGATATCACGTATTAGGCTAGGATATTGTCTATAAGGCATCTTATATATATGCCTCTGTTGTTTGTTAATTAATTCTCAAGTGAATGAAAGCAATAACAAAAGTTTTAGATTCCAACACTAATTCTCCCAACTATTTAAGGTTGATTAAGCATCAAAAAGGTATTAAACCCAAAAAAAAATTAGGGTAGCAAATTTCCAAGTCCGAACCAAAGAAGTCGTAGTACTTAACAGTTTCAAATCATCTTCAAAAATACATTTTATGGTATTTACTGAAATGTAGTATTCTAGCAATGAATATCCAAAATCTTTGTCGTACAAATATCGATACATGAATGAGAGCATTTACAGCATTTATATGCTTGGATAGGAACTTGTATCTTCTTGTTCAGTAAGCTCATTTCTAGTCATCAGGCTTTTGAATATAAAACTTCCAACTGTGGAGCTGAAACTGTAAATGATGTTATCTCCACATCAAACTCCTATTCACCATTTAATGACTTCATAATCTCCAGTTTGTTGCAATGCTGATCATCAGACGAGTGACAACATTA
Organism: Suaeda aralocaspica; assembly: GCA_016808085.1. Lineage (NCBI taxonomy): Eukaryota > Viridiplantae > Streptophyta > Magnoliopsida > Caryophyllales > Amaranthaceae > Suaeda > Suaeda aralocaspica. The sequence continues at coordinate 2,688,782 of PYUH01000164.1, forward strand.
CAGCAATTTTACAGGATATACCGAATTTTATCAGCTTTAAGAATCATATATAACAATGTTTGTCCACGAAAAATCGTTTGTTCAGGATAATATCCACATGAATGCAGTGGACCAGAAAGTAAGTGCAGGTGCTGCAAAAATATATGTCCATAGGAATATTACTGAGCACTCTTCTTGTGCCACATCAAAAAACTGTGTCATTGTTCCTGCAATTTCCATCCATAAGCATAGATTAAAGACAGCAAATAGTTTTTATTATAAGCATAATCTAAAGTTTGGCCAGACTTCTACAAGCAAGGATCCTACAACCTCCGTAATCTAATAGATGCAACATGGGGGTATTATTTGTGAGACAATTTTGATGCATCTATTAGTTTATGGAGGTAGTTTTATGCACAAGACTGTACTGTCTTACAGTAACTCCTCGGAGATCAGATTGACTTGTTACCTCTCTCTTTTGTGTGTAACTTTCAACATCTCACAATAAGTTACTGTGAGACAGCAAAGCCTTACAACAGTATTGGTTAATAAAATGTGTGAACTAGACATCTATGAAGTGGGATGTTACAGACTGGGGAGAAATCACTGACCAATGCTCATTGCAGGAGGCAGTGCGAACTGAAGCATAAGCACAAAATGATACAAAGGATCTGGTGGGAGAAAGCCCAAACTATCAGCAGCTTTTACTACTCCAATTCCGATCACAGGTAGCAGCAAGTAAATAACAAACAAGATCCCCAAAATCACAGTAATTTTTACTTTTGATGATCGCAATCCTGTTTAAACAAGTGCTCCGTCAGAGATCTTTTCATCATTTGAACATGTGTAAAAACCGTGCAACACACACACACGTGATATGTGCATATCTAAAGTACTAGTTACCTTGAATTAGGTTGCCACCCAGTATAAGAGTGGTACCAGGTATTGTTGCATCTCTGAGGAAAATAAATCATCAGGTATGTCACAAGCTTAGTAGCTAAAGTAGTGCAATCTAGTAGTTTTTAGTTGTGAGGAGGATACATGAGCCCATGACATACCCAAGCAATTTGAGGCTGTCTTGAATCACTCGAAATGGAGCAGCATCGCCTATGATGAGGTTTTTCAAAACACTAACAGCTCCAAAGACGAGTCCAATGACCTGAAACAGAGGGATAACTGTTTACGGCTATACAAGTAGTGCACGCACCATATGTAAGAGTCTTTTGGATCAGTAGATGTCCCTTGATAACGGACCATTATAGATTGAGGGTGAATTTTAAAAACCAAGAATTGATGTTGACATTTATGAAGAGAAAGAGAGACTTACTGCAGCAATAGTGGGAGGTGACATTAGTTCTTCGACAGCCTGATGTAAAAAGTCTACTATGTTCCGCCAAATGGACTCATTTTTCTCTTTTGAAGTTACCTATAGAATTTGCCAGGGGTTAAGAAAGAATCATTGTTACTCATAGACAATAGAAACAAGAAAAAGAACTTACAGGATGATTTTCTGCATCATACCCTTGTATCTCTCCACTGGTGGTCAGTAGAGGACTATTTGTACCGGTTTCTAAGTCCTTGTTTGGATCCCTTTCAGCCGCCTCCTGAGCCACTAATAGTGCCTTGTACTTTATGGATGAACTCTTTACCAAGTGGAAAGTGTATGTCCATATGTAAAATCCACCAAGCTGCAATAACAATAACAGAATATAATTTAATTTGATAGCACATAAACTAAAGATTTCCAGCTGAGGGTATGTTACAAGCAATTTTAAACAGGAATGCCTGAGTGACAGGATTTTGTTCTCCATACCGCCATGGAGAAAGAGGCGTAAGAGAGGCCAGTTGAAGAACAGTCAGCATGATTATCGCCAAATGGACTGCCATCTTCATGGCAAATAGCAGGGAGTACGATCAGAACTAGGCTTCCCAGGTTGGCTGGGCAATTAAATATGACAATGAAGTGTCGTAAGAAAAGCTGAAAATTGTATTTGTATGCTTGAATATTCTAAATCACTGTCTTACAAAAAACATGAAACGGACTATACCTGCTGAGCATGAGGCAATAACCAAACCTTCGAGGTGCAACCCAGGTTTCAACAATTTTACTGCAATCCATCCAAGGATTCCTCCAATTAAGAATGTTAGCCCTACATTTACAGGCATAAACCACCTGCATCCATAGAAAGACTTAACTATTACATTGCTGAGATGTCTTTGCATCGGCATTATTTATTCAACCTATAGCAACAAGATTATAGAAAATGAAGAAGTTCATTAAGATTTGTTATTCATTAGATAATGTTTACTGTTAAATACCCAGCCCAGCATGAACACTGATATTGTTTTACGCTTTTACTGTGTGTAAACCTCAGTTATCTAGAAAAAGTGCAGAAAATGTAAGAAATTAAGCAGCAAAAGTGAAGATAGCTAACCATGAGATGATGTCTTGCAATGTTACGGTCTTGGCTAGACTTGCAAACATGAGTGCTGGCGTGAAAACCACGTACACTATCTGCATTATTCAAATTTTCGATATCACTTATTTCATTTTCTCATTTTCATGAGCATATTCCTCAAAAATAAGCCACAAATCAATGCACCCTGCAGTGATTTAGTAGGTGCAATTTTTTTAAATAGTGACAAAGCCTGCAATATGCAATATAGTCTTAGACAGTTGCTTAGCTTCCATATGCCCGAAACCTCCATTTTTAAGAATTTGATCAATGTTACGAATATGAAACTAACGCAAGATCTTTCAGTAGTCGGAAAATTACATGAAAGGCATGCTGCATACACTCAAACTAATCCAGCAAAGGGTATGGAGTAAATTAGTCCCTATATAGAAGTACGGCATACCTTATTTAAAGATCTTCTGGCATCAGCAGTCAAAATATTACAGTAGTCAGTTGCAAGAAAAGCTCCTAATCCACTGATTAATAACACTTCCAAAATAGGCATTGATGCCACTTCAAACAGTTGCAAGAAACCCATCTTCTTCTCTTTCTTTCTGTTTCCTCAAACTTTCTTTATGTAGAATATAATAAAACAGCAATTATTTTCTGCAAGAAGTACTGTGATCTATTTCAAATAATACAAACAGAATATCGCATTATGTTTAATTTGTCACAACATTATTCTATTAAGATAAACACTTATCTTACAGATAGGTAGTTGGATAGTGGATACCATTCATATAACAGAAATAATTGCTGTGTATAGTTCACTTTCCATCTTAAGAAATACTACATTACTACTACGTATATAGCAATCGGGACAATGCTTATCCAAGGCTATTTATCCAACATGGCAACTCTCAATCGGATTGTTCGATTTGCATCTGAGGTGCTATATGGGTTGGATTTCGGTCTAGATGATTTCACCAAGGATCGAAACTAACTTAATATTTTGTTGCAAATTAGTTTGTACATTCACTTTTTACAAATGTTGCAAATAAATTTGAAACTGAGGTACGTAACATAATATTATGTTGAACTTTTATGTTAAACTTTGTTGCTCACTTACTCCGTATTTAATATTTTATTTATAGAAAAAAAAATACTAAATTACCAAAAGTAGCGGTCGTTGATAGCTTACAAATAGTCATTGGATATTTTTACTATAAAAGTTTTCAAAAAAAAAAATTATAAAAATTCAAGAGATAGGATTAATATTGATCTCATTTCAAAAGTTAAAAATGAATCAAATTTTGTATTAAAAAAAGAAATTACAAAAAATCAGTTCGTCAACATTTAAAATTTGGTGTGCAAGAAGCCAAGAAATGATATAAAAGTAATTAGGTAGTACAAAATTTGAAAACAAAATCCCTCAAAAAAAATAAATACATAAAATTGAAAACAAAAGTGTCTAACATGAATGACTAGGTATATACGCAAAATTAGCTGATTAGTCAGTTACTCAATTTGGAGTTTTAACCAACTAATAATATTATTATATTCCACTAATCCTAAGTATTCATGTTTAATTACTCCCTATTTACTTGACGACAAGATTTATATACTGTCATTATTATAACCTTCAATTCTAATGGAAGTTGGCAGCTGATATTGCTCTTCGCCTCTTCCACCTCTAATGCATGATTTATTACACCCGCGACTTGTTATTTTATCCCTAATTTAAATCTGTTGTTATATATCCCCATCAACTAACCACATCGGTCCAGCCCTAAAATACTAGCTACGTAAGTTGACCAAAATGTTATTATATTTATTACGGAGTAGTAATAGACTTATTAATGCACACAAACTTTCAATCTTGATCGCTAATTAGGTTAAGCTACCCCGATATTATTTGGGTCAAGACTCGTCACATTTGTATGTGGCTCTCATTGGCCGATGGCGCTTACACTGATTGCAAATATAGCTCAATCGATACTAGGCGGCATCTACTTTTATTCTAGTACATCTACGTGTTTCTAAAAATGTTTTCATATGTGTTTACCTTCATTCGTCATTCAATACGTAAGCTTAGGTGCGATTTGGAATGAAGCACCACGAATTTGTCAATTTTAATACTTATGTGTTTTTGTTTTACTCATTTGGATCACATGTTTGTACTCAGTTTCAAATATGTAAATGACCAAAGATGATCAAATCAAACAACCAAAACAACGCGAGCTGAGAACAAAGTACGTACATAATGATTCAATGATTCATGCCTTCAAAAAGTACCATGATGATTTTGCTTGTTTAAAGCATCATCATTGTTTTTCCTCTCTTTAAAAAAAAAAAAAAAAAAAAATTTATATACATCTGGTGTACAATAATTATTGTATAACTAGCCTAAAGTTATACTACCTCCGTTGTTTTTTACTTGCTACATAGCAAGTTAGACCAAATTTATAGGTATGTCATTTTCATTGTAGGACCACATGTTTAAATAATATAAATTAAAATAGATAGTTGAGAGATTTTAGTGGGGTAAATAAGATTAAAAGTACAAAAAAGTACAAAATGGTGACACAATAACAATTCTCATATAGAACCCACATACCCAAAGTAATAACGTAGCAAGTAAATAAAAATTTTCTTTTAAGGGAAATGTAGCAAGTAAAAAAAACGGAGGGAGTATTTTTTTTGGGGGGGTTTAGTTACTATAACATCGGCTCATCTTTTGAGTTTTAGTTTAAAATCAGCTTAAGTTATCGCACACCTACTTACTTTCTAATGCTAAAAAAACTCAATTTTAATGAATTAATATGCCTTATTAGACATATATAAAAGTTATTTGTTTATAATATTCAATAAAATTTTAATGATTTAAATTTAAGTATGCAAACTTCATTAAAAAAAACACACATCATCATTAATTTTAAATTAGTATCCAAATTAGTTACACTTAAAATTGAGCGGCAAACATTATGAACATTATACTGCGTACTCTGCAAGCAATAATTCATGTATAATTGTATATGCTACTCCGTAATATGCTTCAAATTATGATAGTAATTTCTGTAAAGTAGATTATTATTATGCTTATGATTAATTAAACACTACTTCACATAATCAGTATAATTATACACGCCTAATTAAATTAAACTAGAGAGAGCTAAAAACATTAATTCCAGCAAAATCAATAAGCTTCAGCATTCAAGAAACTTATTGTTCATTCTTTCAATTTATTATCTTTATTTTATTCCGCATTCTACAACATATACTCTTTATTAAATTAAGTTGAAAGAAAATAGAACAATTTTATATACAGTAGTTGTTTTAATCTACTGATTAGCAAAAAATATTCAAGAAAATAAAGTAATCAATCTTTATAAACCTTAATTAGCTTAATTAATCATCATATAAAAAACAAATTAAGGAATAAAATGAAAATTACAAACATGCTAATAATAAATAATCATAACACCTAAATTTACGGAGATTAATATAAAGAAGAAAATTTAGAATCAAAATAAAAAAAAAAAAAAAAAAATTACCTGAATTCTTGGAATCTAAAACTCTCAAACGAAATTCAATACCCCTCTTAGAAATTTCGCTTACAAAATGAAAAATGGCGGTATTTTAAAAGAAAAAAAAAGCAAATGTGAAATAAATTGGGGTAGCTAATATTAAAAAAAAAAATTGAGAGGTGGGAAAAATAAAAAAATGACAGAAATAAGGAAAAGAGAGACAGAGCAAAATGAAATGGAAAACAGAGACACGTATAAAAAGTGGAATCAAATGGGAGCAATAATTAGTAGAATTAGCTTATTTGTGTTGAGGATGAAACCTTACTTTTTGGTGTGTTTTTTAGTAGTTAATTAATTTTGGCCTTAATACATGGAAGTCTTATGTGGAAGTCAATTCCAGCCTACTCATTATGTTTATAAATTTAGACTTCATTTGCTTTTTATTCATCTTGTGTGTGGTGATGGATGGTGTTTGTAATTAATCATGATTCATGGTTTTTATAGTTCGTATGTATGATAAAAGGTAGACGACTTTGAAATATATATATATATATAATGCATGGTGGAAGACGTTGTTGTCCTTATGTGGGTTTGAAATTTGTAATATTTTGCAAGGATTATTACACGAGTAACTATTTACATTAATCTGTTTTATTAAGTTGGTTTACTTTCTTTTTTCCGAAGCATGTGTTTATATTAACAAACTCGACCTAGACATGTCCCTAAATTACTCATGAAGTAGTGGCTAAAGCTAAAGGCTACATGAAATCATGAATAACATAAATATTAGGTTTGCATCGACTAGTTTAAACCTTACTATTCGACTAGATACTCGATTTCTAATTCAAATTATGTTTGCTGTAAAACTAGTATATAATCAAGGGCAAAACTAATGAATCAAAGATTGAGCATGTAAATGGAACAAGTTGGCAACTTGGGTTGATTTTGATGCATTTAAGAAGAGAAATTTGACAGAGATGTTAAGAGATTCAATTAATATCAACTTTCGTTTTGCAAGTTTTCATGCAGACAATCATTTGGTTGGTGAAAACTTGAAGAATAATGTTTGCCTTTCATTTTAATGGGCCTAAACATTGATTACGGCTGGAGAAGTGAGACAATTTGGGCTGAAGGAGGCAGAACCGCGGAATTATTAGAAGCCCACATAGTTGTCTTTATATGGCCACATGCATATATTTTAAAGTTTTACGTTTTACAACTTAATAAACTTAATGTTTCAATTTTGATCATAGCTTATTGTTGTGAAATTGATCACAGCTTAAATTTCAATTTTCATAATTCTTTACAAGCTACAATTTTTGATTTTTTTTTTCTTTTTTGGTGCTATGGAGCCACAAGACGGGGATGAGAATCGATCCCATGATCTTCTGAGATTGGAAGAGAAGCTTTAATCAACTGAGCTATCCCTCATTTCTCTACTACAATTTTGATGATTGTCTGAAGAACAGTGCTGAGTTATCTTTCGTTATAAGAACATTGTACTTCCTTACATGGTTTAGAGTCTCCATGTGTAGCTTTTGTACAAAGACAGAATATTGGGACAAAACTAGACATCTCTCAAATTAAAATGAGAAATTTCTAGTTTCCAACTATTAGAAACTACTCTTGATTTGGTTTATTGAATACTATTTTGAGAAATTAAACAAATAAAAATATTGTTATAAAAAAATTCTAAAATAATATGTTTCGTGGTTTGGAACATCTAAAAATTAGATATTTCCCGATTATAATTGTTTGTGAGCAAAAATTATATGGTTATAACACGCGATATCATGTATTCCAAGGCACATAAACACCAATGGACCAAAATACTAGGAAAGAACAATCACTGGACGCTACAAGGGGGGCATGCATTGGCCCTATCGTTTTTCATCAAGGCTCGTGAATAAGCTCAAGTTTTTATTTCACATTTCATTATCACAAGATCGAGTTACTATCTTCGATGTTTGCATGGTCAATTTTGTATAGGTTCTTCGTCCAAAGACAAACCAACTAACATCACTTCAAGTGCTTGGTTTTTAATGAAATCCGTGTACAAATGTCAACTTATTCATAAGATACATAGAGCTTTTTCCTAAATGTTGCAATATAATTGAAACATAAGATAATAGATTACTAATTACTAATTACTAATTACTCCGTACTAATTATTCAATGATAAGTTTGAGCATAGAGGATTAGAGTCTATAGATTACTATTAATAGGTAAGTAAATTGTGATATAGAAGTACGTACTAGTACATTGATGTATTATGGTCTTTGCGGAACTAACTTACCAAACCAAAGGTGAAATATAAAGATTTGGTTCAAATTATGGCCTACCATATGTCCATTTAAGTGTATAACCCCATGCTTATACTGGATGGCAAAGTGGATGAAAATTTGAATTTGGCAATTAAGTGTGAATCGTACGTGTATAATTGTATAATAGTATTAATGAAATTGATCATGGACTGAACGGTTGTCCTTTCTTAAAATGATAGATTTTCCATACTACTATAGTCTTTAGGTGTTTTATAGCAATAACGTGTGGACCTTTACACTAATTGGGTATCAACAACTTAATTGTTTAAATCGTAACTGAAGTGCCGAAAATTGTATGGGAGGTTACTTGGGTCTTAGACTCATAGGGAGGCATCAACATAATCTCTATCCAGAATTTTTTAATCAGGATGAGCTTTGAACAACTTATATATCTCTCTCACTCCTATTGTCATAAACAATGATCTAAAAGTGTTTTTAGCTTGTTAAATGAGATCTTTGCATTGTTTACATAATTGTGTCCTCACATTGTATCGGAAACTCTCCAAGGGACGATAAGAGCTCTTTTAATGCTAAAATTGAGTGTGAGGTGTCCTAGTGCTACCTATTACTCATGGTAAGAAATAAGGCAAAAACAATATGTATCCCGAGAAAGCCCTAAGAAATATGAAGACTATAATTCACACTTTTCGGGGGTTCTCGAGAGTCTCGAAAAAAAGTTACTGGAAATTTTACAATGTGTACTTATGGTTAAAAGAGGACCTTCGAGCATCCTTTTGGGGTTTAAAATGTTATAAGATGAGTCCCGTGATAGGAGAAAAGACTAGTGTGTCCTTTTCAAAAATTGTTTAAAAGACAACAATGTTTTAGAGGTTGAAACCGAGTGCGAGGCGTCCTATGGTAACCAACACCATACAAGAGAAATTTAGGGAGAAAACAAGACAGAGCTAAGGACAACCCTCTGAAACCTGAAGATTAAGGATATGATATGTAGTTTTTAGGGATTTCGGGATCCCGTAAAAAAATTGCCGAAAATTTTACATGGTATACCTAGTGTCAATTAACTTTTTTGGGTTCGAAAGGTCACAATAAGTATAAAAAATAAAATAAAAAGACAAGTGTACTCTTTATTCACAAATAAAAGAGAAAACATATTTTTAAAGGCTAAAAACGATCACGGGTCATGCACAAGGTTATTAGAAAACAGGTGAATAAAGTTTGGGGAGACAATATAAAAAAAATCAGCTAATCAGAGTTGAAAATCTCATAAGAAGGTCCTGGGAGAGCGAATAAACTATTATTCACTTATTCCAAAATATGTCAGGAAAAAAGGATATATGATAACAAGGTTTTAGAGGGCGAAACCGATAGTGAGGAGTCATGTGGTGACCCTAAACACGTAGTAGAAATAGAGGGCTATAAAAAGACAGAGCCCGAGACAGCCCTCCGGAGGCGAAAAACAAAGGCTGTAATTCGTTGTTTTGTAGGTTCCGAGGTCACAAAAAGTAAAACTTCCGAAAGGTCAAAATAGAAACCTAAGCAGCTAATCAGGGTTGAAAAGATCATAAGAAGGTCCCGAATGAGCAAAAAAAAACTATTATTCATTTATTCCAAAATACCTCAGAAAGAGAGATTAAAACAAGTTTTTAAAAGTCAAAACTGGCCGTGGGGATTCCTGTGGTGACACTGAACACATGGCAAAAAAACATGGCAAAAACAAGATGGAGCCCGAATTGGGTTTCCGGAGGCCAAAAATAAAGGCTATAAGTCCATAGTTTTTGTCAATTCTCAGGCTTTGAAAAAAATGTGGAAAAATTACACGATGCCCCTATGGTTAAAATACGAACCCTAAACAACTAATCAGGGTTGAAAATATCATGAAAAGGTTATTGAGAGAGAAAAAGTTATTATTTACTTATTCCGAAATATCTCGAGAAGAAGGATGATAAATTGGTAGAGTTTTTAGAGGCCGAAACTGATCATGGCAAATCATATGGTGACCATGAACACACGGTAAGAAAAACAAGGTGTGAAAAAGACGGTGTCCCAGACAACTCTCTAGAAGATAAAAAACAAAGACTATAATTCACAATTTTTGTGAGTTCTGGGGTCCCGAAAAAAAAACTTTCAAAAATTTTACATCCCTACGGTCAGAATACGAATACTATGCGACTAATCAGGGTTGAAGAGGTTATAAGGTCCCGGGAGAGTAAAAAAAACAATTGTCACTAATTACGAAATGTCTCGATCAGTAAGAGGGATGATAACAATTTTTTAATTTAGAGGCTGAAAGTGATCGTGCGGAGTCATGTGAAGACCCTTAACATGTGGTAAAAAAACAGGGCAAAAACAAGATAGAGCCCAAGACAACCTTATAGAGGCCAAAACAAAGACTATTAACATTTTCGTAAGTTCCGGGGACCTGGAAAAAAAAACTTACGAAAAATTTACACGAGGTCCATATGTTTAGGATACGCAACTAATTAGGGTTGAAAATGCCATAAAAAGGTCCTGGGAGAGCGAAAAATTATTGCTTACTTATTCCAGATATTTCGAAAAAGGTGGATGATAATAAGTTTTAAGAGGCTGAACCTATTTTAGGAAGTCCTGTGGTGACCCTGTACATGTGGTAAAAAACAAGGTTAAAACAAGACAAATCTGGGATAGCAATCCGGAGGTAGAGAACAAGTCCCCGGGATCCCAAAAAAAAAAAAAAAGCTTCCAAAATTTTTCACATAGTGTCCCTATAGTCAAACTTGAAACACTATGCAGCTAATCAGGGTTTAAAAAGCCATAAGAAGGTCCCAGCCTCCCAGGGGTGCGAAAAGGCTACTATTCGGGTACACAACTTCGAGACATTAGGAAACACTTATAAGTTACAAAGCTTTTGAAACCCTCCATTCAACAACGCCGTTCAAAGTTTTTAATTATGTGAAGCATTTTTCAATTTTTAAATTAAGTTTTATAAATGTTTTCAAAGAGTTTTTTAAGTGTTTCTAAGTGTCTGAGTTTTCGAAGCATCGAAACTCTAAATTCTAAAACTTTCGTGGTTTATAGGATATCGATGGGTGATGGATCAATTTCTTTGATTTAAACTAATTTTGTTCTATGCAATACACTAGTTTATAATTACTGTTTGACGCTACAAATATATTGACATAATATGTGTTGATTTAAATTTATATTCGTATTGAATTGAGTAATTGAGTTAGGGTTATAATCATGAATGTAATAAAATGTGCTTCGAATATATTAGAATAGAAATCATATTTTCACTTCAAATCACTTTAATATTATAATTTATAACACAATTTAATGCTAATCCCTATGGCTAAGAATAAGCCCTAATATTTCCATCATGAATAATAATTTGTGAATGTAAACAGAAATCGCAAACATACCTCTAACATAGCTTTTAGCATTTACCTTGACAAAGGAAAGATCATCTATTGGTTGATAGAATTGGTAATTGTTTACTATTATTTGTGTGTATTATTTACATTAATAATTGACACATGATATGCTCATCTCAACTTCTAGCTCCATAGAGGGAATTAAACTATCCATGACATTAGTCGGCGAGTCCCACGACTAGACGACTACCCTATAGGATATGGTATCCAAGTTCTTGAAGTCAATGGGTATTTTACAACTAATTTTCGATTTTATGCAGTATGAAACTAACAATGTCGGAAATTATCTTAAAAATATTTAAATATTATTAGCCATTAGTTCTGTTTGATAACGTGTAAATATTTCAAATGAGAATAATCTTTCATATAAACATTTTACAATGTAAAAATTTATTTTTACGAGTCTTTAGTAGTTTGGTATTTGGTAATATAAAAAATGGTTTTGGTCCGTTAGGTTAAATATTTAATTTTTTAATAGGGTGGAAAATGAATTTTCTTCCTAAATTTTGCATCATATATGAAATTGAAAAAAATACTTAAAAAAAAAAAAAACCTTTTTTACACTCTACTTAAATGCTATATTATCTTTTTTTGCTATAAAGTTATAAAGATAGAGATAAAAATTGATCCAAAATCTCCAAAATTAATGAAGACGCTCTAACCAACCAAACTATATCTCACTCTAACAATTATAATTATTTTTTTTATCCCGTATTTTATTATATTTATAGATCATTTTTAATTTATTACTCGCTTCCGTTTTGGACTAAAATTTGTAATGTTCATATTACGTAATTTTTTTTAAAAAAAATTGGACAAAAAACCCGAAAAGCAAGGAGTGAATGGCTAGAGTAACTGTCCCTACTGTGTCACTTTCATCTGTCAAATTAATTCAACATACACCACCTTATAAATTCTCTTCTTCACTATTCTCTTCCTCTCATAATCTATCCACTAATTCCATGTTACATGTTTATTAATCAACTTCATTATGTAACATAATTAGACTTTTTTTTATACAATTTCATGAATTTCTTCCCTTTTTTTTTGCTCTCTGATTAATTTTGTGGACCAACTTGAAATTAAAGTTGAAAAAGTTTAAAACTTTGGAATAATTATGCATTAAAACAAAATTGATTGAAAGTGGGAGCAAAAATACACCTTCTTTTGATATTTTCTTCTTTTACTTAATTTTTTTATTTTTATTTTTTGTGAAGTTGCATTATTTGATAATGGCGGAAGAAAGCCATGAAAGACAGCTTCAACAAACACCCACTTGGGCAGTTGCTGGAATTTGTGCTGTTATTATTCTTATCTCCTTTATTTTGGAGAAGGGTTTATCTAGAATTGGAATGGTATGTATGTTTTTCCTTTTTTAGCTTATTTAATTCAATTTCAATGGTTTTTTGTATCAGTTTCAAGTTGATAAAAAAAGAACAAAATTTGATTTTTAAATTTTATACAGTTTACTTTCATATGGGTATTGTTAATCTTTTCTTTGTGTGTTGAAACGTGGGTTTTCTTTTGTTTTTGTGTTGCTTAGTTGCATAATTTATGTTAAAAATTGACAATTTTCGTGGGTTTGTATTTTCTTATCCAAGATATGATAAGAGGGTTTACCATTATATTGTGCTATATGTACTTGTATAATTTATGGAGGGTTGAATTACATTATAGTTTTGTTGAGGTATAATGATCCTAACAATGTGTTATAATTTGTAAAATAATGGTCATTGTTGTATATATTGCTAAATTTATGCTTGAATTTGGTTGTTGGCCAGTGGTTAACAAGGAAACAAAAGAGGGCACTATTTGAGGCTTTGGACAAGGTGAAAGAGGGTAAGAACATATTCTTTTTTCTTTGGTTGTTGAGCTATGGAGTATTGAAGTGATGTTCTAATTCAAGAGTTGTTTAATTATTGTAGAGTTGATGGTTATGGGATTTATATCACTTCTTTTGACATTTAGTCAAGGCTACATTGCCAAAATCTGTATTCCTTCTAAGGTTGCAGACCACATGTTACCGTGTGCACTCGGTAGTGAGAATGATGATATTAGTGAAAAGAGTCCTCACTTGAACAAGCGCCGACTTTTGGCGTCTGGTGTTTCTGAACATAGTTGTCATGAGGTGAGCTTATTTTGCCACGATATGTTAATTTTTTGAATGCTTATGAGATATTGATGTCATGGTTGTTTGATAATGACTGAAGTTATGGTGAATGGAAGGTTATCAGGTTATGATCTTTGTGTTGCATATTGCACATGCTATCTTTTAAGTTAGAAATGAATTATTCAGTCATATGTGCTAGATTGCATTTTGTTGATCAAGTCATCTAGCTATTTCGTCGTTTATCATAGAGTGCATGTTTTAATACTTGTGCGTGCAAATGTAATTATCTGGCCTTTGGTTTATTCTGCAAATGTGTTGTGATGATATTTTAAATATATAGCTAGGAAATTAAGAATAGTTTAATTGTGAGTTTACTTCTTAAAATACCACTCTGGTAGCAGTTTATGTTTATTGAACTTTCAAGTACCAAGAACTTGCATCCATTAATGTTTTGTACTCTCTTTGTTTACAATTGATCTTTACATTACCCAGTGTTTCATCATCTATATTCTATAGGTTGATGTGCAAAAGTCCTTTTGGAATTTGTGGACAAGATTTTTTATTAGAGCAGAATATATTATAGTATGCAGCTTAAATTCTTTTAAAATAACAAGTGATCTGATACTGTTTCCTGAATTCTGACTGCCTTGATGACACTGCAATAGTGGGTGGATTCATGATAATTATTATGGAAGCTTTAACACAAAGTAATTTATTAGTGGGTGGAAGAAAGTTAACATTGTTTTATTCGTTGTATCCTTGTAGTCTCTTGCCATTGTGTTCTTGTGCAGGGCTTTTGAGCATTAGTAGTAACTGTGATACATCAGCCATTTTCGCATCATACGAAATTAACAATAGCATATATCCATATACGTTGAATGAGTAATATGTCATTTATCAGGTTATGGATCAATTCAAGGCTCTTTAAAAGCCTTTTCAACTAATGAATTACTCTGCTCATCATTGATCTAACCCTGTATTTGTATGTCTTTGGAGTCTTATCAGTTATAAACTGTTTCTTTTGCACCAAAATAAACATGACTAAAGAGAAATTGAAAGATTGAAGTTTTATTTTATAGCTATTGGTTATGTGTCCAGTGCTTGTATATTCAATTCCTTCATGTGTAAATTTTTGCAAGTTTTTCCGCAAAGCACTAAGCAACAAGAACAGTTTTAATAACCTTGATTTAATTATTTGGTGTAGCATGCTACTTTTACATGTCTTTTGTATCCATTCCTTCCTACTGAATAGCTCTTATAACATCACTCCCTTTTGCTGGAACAGGGTTCTGTACCACTCATAACAGTTGAGGCTGCTCATCAGTTACACATTCTCATATTCTTTTTAGCTATTTTCCACGTGTTCTACAGTGCAGCAACAATGATGCTTGGGAGGCTGAAGGTCTGTATATTTAACTACCAGGCACTTTTTTGTCTTTTTTTCCCTAGTGTGTGGATCGCAAGAGTAAAAGAGGGGCCGGAAGGGGGGGGGGGGTTGGGGTGGTGAATTGCAGGATGCAATTTGTTGAAAATTTTGTGTGTCTTTGTTGAACTATCTCATTGTGTCAGAGGTGCTTACATCCAGATAGATAACCCTAACTCATTTAGTAAACCCATGGTAACCGCATTACTAGTCTATGGCCACCAATTATAAACCAAAACGCAGTTCATCAATGCTCATATTTTTTTTTCTAACAAATACTACATACAAAAGTGGGATATATTTTGCCCTCTTACAAATTTATTTAGTCCAATGGCTATAGCCTTAAAGGATATGATTGATACAACATGGGGTGGAATTTTTTGTTTGCATCAAATGAGTTCCTGTCTTTCATTTGGGAAATCTGACTTTATAAAAAAAATTGGGGTGGAATCTGCAGCAAAATTGTAGAATAACTTAATTAGGCAAGGATGTCTGCCCTTCTGAGTTTGCCATTTTTATGTCATATTTGTGAAAATGTGGTTACTTTATCTTAACTATGACTTTCTAGCAAGTTAGGAACGTGTATGGTATGGTGCATGAGACTACTACTGGTTAATGGCTTATCTGGCAACACTATTCGGTTTATATAGCATTTTACATTTGTGGAGACACCTTTTTTCGGAGATATCCTCCATAATGTTTTATTTCTGAGTAAAACAAACAATAATATAAATCCTCTATTCAATGTGGAAAGGTTGTTTTTGAGGCCATGACTAGCTTTTCATATATATGTAGATTGTATTGGATATGTAAGGGTAACTTATTGCATTACCTAAAGTATGTATTGCCTATTTATGCAGATTAGAGGCTGGAAAGAATGGGAGCGCGAGACTTCATCACCTGACTATGAGTTGTCAAATGGTACATCGTTTCTTGAATTCTTACAACTGGAAATGCATTCAATCATCCATTGTTCTTGATTTTATCTTGTTTCACCATAATATGTTGATTAGTGAGTTATTTGGTTGTAATTTTGTATCAGATCCTTCAAGATTCAGGCTCACACATCAGACATCTTTTGTGAAAGCACACAATGGCTGTTGGGCAAAGATCCCATTCTTCTTTTATGTGGTAAGGACTAAGGATTGGGTTGTAAGCCATTATAGGATGTTGGTCTTCCTCTTTAAATGGCTAGTTCACTCCTACTTTTTAACCCTTTTTTTGGGTGGGTGGGGGTTGGAATGGGTAACTTGCTAGCTATAATAGAGTTGTACATCGTTCTTGTTCATGTTTTGAATTAGAGCTGTAATTATTATATATCACCAGAAAGTGCATTGAAAATACACAAGGCCTTTTTAATGCACACAAGCGCACAACTGGAAGCATAAACCTTTTAGTAATTGTTGATTTTGTTAGTCTTTACGTTATTAGTTCCAGATTCACCTTCCATGCTGTCAGCCACAAGATATTTGATTAAAAATTAGCTTTTGGTATACTCATTGTTAATGCATGCCAGCTTCCGGAGGAATAAAGGATTCTGAATATTGTTAATGAAGAGTGTAGTCACGATTCACAAAGCAAGGAACTTGAGAAGATTGAAGAACAGAAATTGATGAAGTAGTATTATGATATATTGATTACTTAGCTGAAATTGGAGGACCTAGTCCTGTGTTACCCAAATTTTTCTCTATTGTTCTTTGTATTTTTCAATTTCATTCACCTTATGGTTATACAAGTAACGTAAATCTTTCATAAACTCTCAGGGATGTTTTTTCCGGCAATTTTTCAGATCTGTTACTAGGGCTGACTATCTGACATTAAGAAATGGATTCATAACTGTAAGTGTCAAATATGTATTTTATTGATCAGAGTTGTTTTAGGTTCTACCTTCATTCATATTCTTTTTTTTCTTTTTTCTTTTTTTTGTATGGTGAATTTCTACTGCTGTAGACTCATATAGCTCCAGGTGGGCAGTTCAACTTCCAAAAATATATCAAAAAGTCATTGGAAGATGATTTTAAGGTGGTTGTGGGTGTCAGGTGAGGTTTCTTATAGTGTGGTGCCTTCCACAAAGCAAAACCATTACTGTCCATAAGCTGTTTTCGCTAATCTTTCCCTCTTTCTACCTGCAGTCCTGTTTTATGGGCTTCTTTTGTGATCTTTTTGCTTCTAAATGTACAAGGTGATCCGCTATTCTGGTTTAAATATCAACTTTACTTTTTGCTTATTTTTCCCCGTGATTCTGACATTCTCCATAATCCTGTTGTTGCATAGGATGGCACACTCTTTTTTGGGCTTCAATACTTCCGCTGATTGTAAGACACTGTTTTCCAAGCTAAAATAAATTGTTGAATTATCTGAATAATTCCTAATGCTTTCCTAATGCTGTAGTTTTCCTTTAGGCAATTTTAGCTATTGGAACAAAGTTGCAAGCCATATTGACAGGGATGGCTATAGAGATTACGGAGAGGCATTCTGTGGTCCAAGGAATTCCTCTTGTAAAAGGTTCAGATGAATATTTTTGGTTCTCTCGGCCTCAATTGATTCTTCACCTCATCCATTTTGTTCTATTTCAGGTACATTATTGTGAAACTTAGTTCACAAATAGTTAATGGAAGTTCTTCAAAGTACTATAAACTTTTCAAATGTGGTACACTTCCGTTGATTTTGACATAACCATTTGCCAACAATTTAAAATCATAAACCAATAACCACTATGCAGGTCTTCGGGATATACATACTCATTTGATCATAGAACTCTCCCATCTTTCTTCTGTTTTCTTGCTTGGATTCTATCAGTAAGATGAGACATGAGGTTGTAGTGATACGGGCAACAAGAGGCTTGTGCACTATTTGATGTTACCTTGTAAATTTAAGTTACGCAAAACCATCTTTGTTCTTGCTTTTCTTCATACAGTTGTATAACTCAAAACGACATCAACTTTGAATCTGTTTACTATCTGAAATCTTGTTTCCGTTATATATCTGAAAATGACGTATTCGAATTTTTTTTTTATGCAGAATGCATTCCAGATAACATACTTCTTGTGGATATTGGTAATATATAATATTGTGAATTACTTCCCCAAGAAAACCACACCTTAAACTGGAAGGGCCTAACTGAAAGGTGGTTTGTTTGTTGCAGTATGAATTTGGATTGCGGTCTTGTTTCCATGATAAAAAAATCTTTGTTCTTATTAAAATAAGCATCGGGTAAGTTCTGAATAAATTCTCTTGCTTGAAAAGTTCTAGCATCTTTCTAGCAGGCAAAGATGTATGAAATAGAGACCAATGTTATGGTTATATTGTCATTTTGTTACGGTAATCTCCTGTCTTTTGGATTGATGGAGTATATCTGCGATTGCAGGATTGGCGCTATGATTCTTTGCAGTTACAGCACTCTTCCCCTTTATGCTCTTGTGACCCAGGTAAAGACAATAAGGCACACTTCATTTAGCTCATAATTTCCTGTTAAACGCACAAAAAAAACTAAAGATATACGCAATCTGAATGTAATTAAATTTTCAAATGCCATTGTGGTTCTTTGTTTTCGGCAATACCGCCACAGTCAATCCTAGCTAACGCTATTGGTTATCACAAATTGAATGACTTACTCGATGTTAATTTTTCTCAACAAGCTCTAGATTGATTAAAATGTGGTGTTGAAAACTTTGGCAGATGGGATCGCACATCAAGAGGGCAATCTTTGATGAGCAAACATCCAAAGCCCTCAAGAAGTGGCACATGGAAGTTAAGAGGAAGCAAGAGGAGAACACAAAAACATCTACTACTGCACGAACCCTGGGAGAAAGCTCAAACGCCTCAAAGAGCTCAAAAGGCTCAAAGAACCCGTTGAAGCGGCACTCATCTGGTCCAATCTTACATCGTTTCATGACTACAGGCCACTTTACTCACTCTCCCTCCTACGTTGAGCTTACTGTGTCTGATGGTGAAGGTGATGAGGAGTCACCCCAAACAAACTTGATAAATAGGGTTGACAATAATCACAGAGAGAGTGAAATGACCGTATTGCCTATTGAGAAGGATATTAACAGGGATAATGATCACTCTTCCAAGTCCTAGCCAAATGCCATTTGAAATTCTAGGTGAAGTTAACTGATTACTGCATATGTACACAGATATTATTGGATCTGTTTTTTTTTTTTTTTTTTTTTTTTTTTTTTTTTTAAAAAAAANTTTTTTTTTTTTTTTTTTTTTTTTTATAAAAAAAATTAGATTAGTTTGCTTGTACTAAGAATTAATTCGAAGAAAATGTTTAAAGATTTGGGTAGAATAACTTAGATAATAGGCACCAAAGGGAAGGGAATTAATTGATACTAGTAAAATAGGCCTAGTAGCACCTCTTGTACATGAGTACATTTATACATACTATTGTCTACATATCTATTGCCTGCTAGAAAGATGCTAAAAATTTTCAAGCAAGAGAATTTATTCATAACTTACTTGATGTTTATTTTAATAAAAACAAAGATTTTTCTATCACGGAAACAAGACAGCCATTCAAACAAACCACCTTTCAGTTTAAGGTGTTTTCTTGGGGTAATAATTCACAATATAATATATTACCAATATCCACAAAAAGTATGTTATCTGGAATGCATTCTGCATAAAAAAAAAAAAAATTCGAATACGTCATTTTCAGATATATAACGGAAACAAGATTTCAGATAGTAAAGATATCCAAAGTTGATGTCGTTCTGATTTATACAGCTGTATGAAGAAAAGCAAGAACAAAGATGATTCTGCGTAACTTAAATTTACAAGGTAACATCAAATATTGCACAAGCCTCTTGTTGCCCGTATCACTACAGACTCATGTCTCATCTTACTGATAGAATCCAAGCAAGAAAACAGAAGAAAGATGGGAGAGTTCTATGATCAAATGAGTATGTATATCCCGAAGACCTGCATAGTGGTTATTGGTTTATGATTTTGGATTGTTGACAAATGGTTATGTCAAAATCAACAGGCAGTGTACCACGTCTGCAAACTATGGGAGACCATTGCATAATGCCCGGTCCAGACGAGCACTTGTACAAGTTTCTGTATTGTTGCCCCTTGCCCATGTATGAGAAGGGCTAGAGAACTCAACTTCCAAAAGTTCCATATCATTGACACATTCGTTAAACTGAGCACTCCTCTTGGTTTCATCACAGGCCGTACTACGTTCCCACTCAAATCTAGTGTTGTTAAAATCTCCTGCAAGTAACCAAGGCCGGGAATGGTTGAAGGCAAAGTTTCTAAGTTCCGCACACAAGTCCCGACGTTTGGTAGGAACCGAACTGGCATAAACTGCCGTAAAATACCAAGGTTCTCCGCCAATCTTATATGAGCTTTTCTGAAATTATTTTTCTTATTTGAGGTTATCTCAACATATTTTTTCTTACCTAAACTTATTTTTTTCTGAAAATAAGTAAAAATAATTCGAACAGAGTAGACTATTAACCACTGTTTTTTTGGAGATCCGGGGTCATGGAAAAAATAATTGCCGAAAGTTCTCAGAGGTACCCGTATGGTCAAAATATGACCCTAGACCTAGTTATTCGGGGTGAAAAGGCCATAAGAGAGATGATAATAAGATATTAGACAGGAAAATGGTTGTTTTTCCCTTCTTAAGAACGGGTAATAAGAGAAATGACTACAGGTTTTTAGGATCCGAAATCGATCGTGTGAAGTAATGTGGTGGCTTATAGCACGTGGTAAAATAACAGAGCGAAAAAACGAAGAGGCATGAGACGACCCTTCTGGAGGCCTCAACTAAAGCCTATTATCTACTATTTTTTTTTGGCTTTTGGGGTCCCGAAAAAAAATTTGCCAAAAACTCTTCGAAGTGACCGTATGGTCAAGATATGACCCTATGCCAACCGATTTAGGATAAAAGGGATGATAACAAGGTTTTAGGCAGTTTCTTGAAGAGGCTCTTTTTCCTTCTCCAGAAGAGTCCATAGGAGGGATCATAACAGGTCTTTAAAAACCAAAACCGATCGTGGGGAATCATGTGTTGGTACATAACAAGTAGTAAAAAAAATAGGGCGAAAAAATGTCACGGCCGGAACGACCCCTCCAGAGGCCTAAACCAAAGGCTATTATCCAATGTTTTGGGAGATTCCGAGGTCTTGGAACAAAATTTTTAAAAAACCTTTACAGGGTGCCTGTATGGTCAAAATTTGACCCGTGACCAAGCGATTTATAGTGAAAAGGTCATAAGAGGAATGATAATGAGGTTTTTAATGGTTTTCGTAAGCAAATGTTTTTCCATTCTCATATAAAGGCCATAAAAGGGATCATAATAGGTCTGTCGGGGCCGAAACCGATTGTAGGGAGTTCTATGGCGGTCTATGGCACGTGGTTAAAAAACGGGGCGAAAAAGTGGCGGGTCCAGGGACGGCCCCTCAAAAATCCTGAAACAAAGGCTATTATTCACTGTTTTTTGGGGTTTCGGCGTTCTGAAAAAAAAAATCCCGGAAATCGATCGTGGTGCCCGTAAGGTAAAAATTGGAACCCAGACCAAAGGATTCGAGTTGAAAAGGTCATATGAGGGATTATAACAAGGCCTTAGACGGTACCATATAAGGCTGTTTTTCCCTTCTCTGGAAGAGGCCATAAGAGGGATCATATGAGGTCTTTAGGGGCATAAACCGATCGTGGAGGATGCTATGGCGGTCCATAGCACGTGGTACAAAAACGGGGCGAAAAAGTGACGGGTCCCAGGACGGCCCCTAAGGAAGCCTGAAACAAAGGATATTATTCACTGTTTTTTGGGGTATCGGGGTCCCGAAAAAATAAATCCCGCAAATCGATCGGGGTGTCGGGTAAAAATAGGAACCCAGACCAAAGGATTCGGGGTGAAAAAGTCATATGAGGGATTATAACAAGGCCTTAGACGGTGTCATATAAGGTTGTTTTTCCCCTCTCTGGAAGAGGCCATAAGAGCGATCATATGAGGTCTTTAGGGGCCGAAACCGATCGTGGGGAGTGCTGTGGTATTTCATAGCACGTGGTAAAAAAAGGAGCGAAAAAGTGACGGGTCTCGGGACGGCCCCTCAGGAAGCCTGAAACAAAGGCTATTATTCACTGTTTTTTGGGGTTTCGGGGTCTCGAAAAAAAATCCCGGAAATCGATCGGGGTGCTTGTAAGGTAAAAATAAGAACCCAAATCAAAGGATTTGGGGTGAAAAGGTCATATGAGTGATTATAACAAGGTCGTAGACGGTACCATTTAACCTTTTTTTTCCCCTCTCTGGAAGAGGCCAAAAGAGCGATCATATCAGGTCTTTAGGGGTCGAAACCGATCGTGGGGAGTGCTGTGGTGTTCCATAGCACGTGGTAAAAAAACGGAGCGAAAAAGTGACGGGTCCCGGGACGGCCCCTCAGGAAGCCTCAAACAAAGGCTATTATTCACTGTTTTTTGGGGTTTCGGGGTCTCGAAAAAAAAGTCCCGGAAATCGGTCAGGGTGCCCGTAAGGTAAAAATAGGAACCCAGACCAAAGAATTTTGGGTGAAAAGGTCATATGAGAGATTATAACAAGGCTTCAGACGGTACCATATAAGGTTGTTTTTCGCCTCACTGGAAGAGACCATACGAGGGATCATATGAGGTAATTAGAGGCCGAAATAGATCGTGGGGGTGTTGTGGTGTTCCATAGCACGTGGTAAAAAACGGGGCGAAAAAGTGACGGGTCTCGGGACGGCCCCCAAGAAGCCTAAAACAAAGGATATTATTCACTGTTTTTTGGGGTTTCGGCGTTCTGAAAAAAAAAATCCCGGAAATCGATCGGGGTGCCCGTAAGGTAAAAATAGGAACCCAAACCAAAGGATTCGGGGTGAGTGAAAAGGTCATATGAGGGATTATAACAAGGCCTTAGACGGTACCATATACGGCTATTTTTCCCCTCTGTGGAAGAGGTCATAAGAGCGATCATATGAGGTCTTTAGGGATCGAAACCGATCGTTGGGGTGCTGTGGTGATCTATAGCACGTGGTAAAAAAACAGGGCGAAAAAGTGACGGGTCTCAGGACGGCTCCTCAGGAAGTCTGAAACAAAGGCAATTATTCACTGTTTTTTGGGGTTTCGGGGTCCCGAAAAAAAAATCCCGGAAATCGATCGATGTGCCCGTCAGGTAAAAATAGGAACCCAGACCAAAGGATTCGAGGTAAAAAGGTCATATGAGTGATTATAACAAGGCCTTAGACGGTACCATATAAGGTTGTTTTTCCGTTCTCTGTAAGAGGCCATAAGAGGGATCATATGAGGTCTTTAGAGACAGAAATCGATCGTGGGGGATGCTATGGCGGTCCATAGCACGTGCTAAAAAAATGGAGTGAAAAAGTAACGGATCTCGGGACGGACCCTCAGGAAGCCTGAACAAAGGCAATTATTCACTGTTTTTTGGGGTTTTGGGGTCCCGAAAAAAAAATCCCGGAAATCGATCGGGGTGCCCGTAAGGTAAAAACAAGAATCAAGACCAAAGGATTCGAGGTGAATAGGTCATATGAGGGATTATAAAAAGGCCTTAGACGGTAGCATATAAGGTTGTTTTTCCATTCTCTAGAACAGGCCATAAGAAAAATAATGAGGTCTTTAGGGGGCAAAACCAATCGTGGGGGGTGCTGTGGTAAACCATAACACGTAGTAAAAAAAGGGGCGAAAAAGTGACGGATCCCGGGATGGCCCTCAGAAAGCCTGAAATGAAGGTTATTATTCACTGTTTTTTGGGGTTTCAGAGTCCCGAAAACAAAAATCCCGGAAATCAATCGATATGCCCGTAAGGTAAAAATAGTAACCCAAACCAAAGGATTCGGGGTGAAAAGGTCATATGAGGGATTATAACAAGGCCTTAGACGGTGCCATATAAGGTTGTTTTTCCCCTCTCTGGAAGAGCCCATAAGAGCGATCATATGAGGTCTTTAGGGGCCGAAACCGATCGTGGGGAGTGCTGTGGTATTTCATAGCACGTGGTAAAAAAACGGAGCGAAAAAGCGACGGGTCTCGGGACGGCCTCTCAAGAAGCCTGAAACAAAGGCTATTTTCGGGGTCTCGAAAAAAAATCCCGGAAATCGATCGGGGTGCCTGTAAGGTAAAAATAAGAACCCAAACCAAAGGATTTGGGGTGAAAAGGTCATATGAGTGATTATAACAAGGCCGTAGACGGTACCATTTAACGTTGTTTTTCCCCTCTCTAGAAGAGGCCATAAGAGCGATCATATCAGGTCTTTAGGGGCCGAAACCGATCGTGGGGAGTGTTGTGGTGTTCCATAGCACGTGGTAAAAAAACGGAGCGAAAAAGTGACGGGTCTCGGGACGGCCCCTCAGGAAGCCTCAAACAAAGGCTATTATTCAGTGTTTTTTGGGGTTTCGGGGTCTCGAAAAAAAAATCCCGGAAATCGGTCAGGGTGCCCGTAAGGTAAAAATAGAAACCCAGAGCAAAGGATTTTGGCTGAAAAAGTCATATGAGAGATTATAACAAGGCTTTAGACGGTACCATATAAGGTTGTTTTTTCCCTCTGAAGAAGATGTTATAAGAGGGATCATATGAGGTCTGTAGGGGCCGAAACCGAACGTGGTAAAAAAAACAGGGCGAAAAATTGACAGATCCCAAGACGGCCCCTCAGGAAGCCTGAAACAAAGGATATTATATACTGTTTTTTGGGGTTTCGGCGTCCCGAAAAAAAAAATCCCGGAAATTGATCGGGGTGCCCGTAAGGTAAAAATAGGAACCCATACCAAAGGATTCGGGGTGAAAAGGTCATATGAGTAATTATAACAAGGCCTTAGACGGTACCATATACGGTTGTTTTTCCCCTTTCTGGAAGAGGCCATAAGAGCGATCATATGAGGTCTTTAGGGGCCGAAACCGATCGTTGGGGTGCTGTGGTGAACTATAGCACGTGGTAAAAAAAACGAGGCGAAAAAGTAACGGGTCTCGGGACGGCCCCTCAGGAAGCCTAAACAAAGGCAATTATTCACTGTTTTTTGGGGTTTCGGGGTTCCGAAATAAAATTCCCAAAAATTGACCAGGGTTGGAGATTCGGTATTAACCAAAGGATTCGATATTAACCAAAGGCTATTAAGCATTGTTTTGTTGGAGATCCGGGTTCATGGGAAAAAAAATGGCCAAACTTCTCCAAGTTGCCCGTATGATTATAATATTACCACATACTAAGCAATTTTGGGTGAAAATGCTATAAGAGGGATTATGACAAGGTTTTAGACGATTCCTAAAAGATGTTTTTCTCTGCTCCAGAACATGCTATAAAAGGGATGATTGTAGGTTTTTAGTGTCCGAAATCGATCGTGCGAAGTCATGTGATGGTTTATAGTACGTGGTATAATAACGAGGCTAAAAAACAACGGGGCATGAGACAGCCCTCCGAAAACCTCAATCAAAGGCTATTATCCAATGTTGTTTTGGCTTCCGAGACGACTAGAGAAAAAATAGCCAAAAACTCTTCGAGGTGTCAGTATGGTCAAAATATGACCTTAAGTCAAGCGATTCAGGTTGAAAAGACCACATGAGGGATGATAACGTTTTAGATGGTTTTCGGAACAGACTTTATTCCCTTTTCTAAAAAATGTCATAAGAGGGATTATAAAAAGTATTTAAGGGCTGAAAATAGTAGTCCATAGCACGTAGTACAAAATAAGACCAAAAAAGACAGGGCTCAGGACGACCCCTCCGGATACCTCAACCAAAGGCTATTATCCACTGATTTTTGGGATTCCGAAATCCTAAAAAAAATTGCCTGCAGTCCCGTGTGGCAAAATATAACCCCAAACCAAGCAGGTTTGAGGTAAAAAGGCTATAAGAACGATGATCACAGGGTTTTAGACGATTCCCAAAAAAGGTCGTATTCCCTTCTGCAGAAGAAGCCATAAAAATGATTATAACAAGTATTTAGGGGCCGAAACCGATCGTGGGGAATCCTGTGGTGGTCCATAGTTCGTGATAAAAAACAAGGCGAAAAACGAGGCATGAGACGGCTTCTCTACATGCCTCAACTAAATAGAATCTACGAACTTTTGAAGTTTCTCGTTCTCAGGAAAATAAATCACCGAAAATTCTCCGAGGTGCATGTATGGTCAAAATATGACCCTAAAACATGCAGTTTGAGGTAAAAAGCCATATGCGAAATGATTACAAGATTTTAGGCAATTTCAAAAAGGAACCATTTTTCCCTTCTTCGAAAGAGGTCATAAGAGAAATCATAACAGATTCTTAGAGGCCCAAACTTATCGCGAGCAATCCTATGGTGGATTATAGCACATAATAAAAATATAATTTTTTGTAGAAATTTATTTCAATAACATTTATTTCGATTTCAAACAAAATATTGCACAACTTCACATTTAAAGATGAAACAAACATATTTGGCTGTCATTTTATCAAACCTCTAATACTACTTCCGTAATCAATTACTTGCAACAAATGAATATTTTATGTCTCACAAACAATACCCCTTTATTGCAAGTAACCGATTACAGAGGTAGTATGTTTTTCCAAATTAATTTCGTCAGGAGGAACCATACTAATTAGCACCATTTTACATTTGAATTTTGTTCCATAGTCTTAAGCAATTTTGCAATGCTGCTCCCTTGTCTTTTTTACTTACTACATCCTTTTTTTCACATCTCTCAAAACGTAACTTATAAAACTAATATTTTAAATTTAATATAATAAAAAATTCTAAAAATTACTCATATATTGTTAAGAAAGTACATTTACACGAATAAAAAAAAAATCCCATATAACTATATTTCTCGAAGTTTCGTCACACATTAAATACTAAAGTCAGTCAAATTACATTATAAATAGTATTCAAAACCCTAATGTAGCAACTAAATACCTAGGAGGCAACATTTATCAATTTCCAAAGGTCAGAAGTGCCACAGCAAAACCATAGCCATTTTATCATTGTCCTATCTTTTTGCAATTTTTTTCATTTTAAGCTTGTTTTCCATCCTTTCGGATGTATTTTAGTCAGGTTTACACCAGTCTTCTTGCCTTACCAAAAAAGAGGAAAAAAAAAAAAAACCATTTTAGGCTGAACTTCGAAGGAGTTGGATCCTTTCAAGTTGTTGCCCATCAAAGTTAAAATTCACATACATCTACTACATGTTTACGTGCGTCATTTAAACAGAACTACCTGGTCCATATGAAGGGAGCGGAAACCGTATCACACACACAAAAAAAAAAGCCCATATTAGGCTAAAGTGCTAAGAGGCTGAATCCTTTCAAATTGTTGACCATCAAAGTCAAAATTGACAAATATCTACTACATGCATCATTTAAACAGTGTCTTTTATCTGGTTACCCACACACATATTCATATCAAACCTTTTCAATCATAAGTGGCCAAGTGAACACGATGTACCAAACCAAACCATGAAAACAACAGTAGAGAAACATGGTGTTTTGCACTTTGGGCATCGTACTTGTGGACTAATCACAGGGTTCAATGTTTCATGGCATACTTACCAGATGTCTCAGACAAGACTCCAAGTGTGATACTTACTAGTGTAGGCGATAGCCAGATAGTGACAGCATGAGATCTTCCCATTTTTTCTAAGGTAGGCTAATGAAGATCCTACTAACTCTACATAGCAGCTCAAATAGAATTACATAGCACAAGGTTGTACCATCCCTCACCAAGAGGATGAGGATGACACAAAAAACATAATAATAATAATAATAATAATAATAGAGAAAAAAAAACAAGCACCAAAAGTGTACAAATATACAGCAGAGCATCTTGTTCATTTGCTATGCTTGACAAAATCACACAGCTCTGCATCTGAGATCACTGTGTTACCGACTTACAAGCTCACATCAAAATCAATTCAGTGCATGTAATATCAGATATCAATAGGCTTACCTTTCAACGCAAAACACTAGAATCTTGTGCACTGACATACATAACCCATCGCTCAAAGACCTATAGTATAAGGAATATGATGTACCCATAAGAAAATCAAGTCCTATAATCATATAGCAATATAGCATGTCACCACAGGCCACAGCAAAGGTTTAAAAGAACAAATACACAACATAACTAATTCTCATTTCAATTAACCAAGCATAAAGCAGTATTTTCTCCATAATAAACAAGAAAAAACTTGTCAGACCATATTATCTAGTGCCTATGTTCTAAACTTCAAACAGAAAGTGAGAAAGCACAAGTATCCGATATCATCAACCCAAACCAACCATTAGACATCACCCCTAATCAAACCCCTCCTTGCACAATATCAGAAAAGAAAACTAACTTCTTCCAAGTGTGAGGTCAGTGCAGTCATCTCTACACAGAAGTCCACCAGATTCGCAACAGCAGCAAACTCGTTCTGAAGCCCTCCTACCCTCTTGACACACTAAATTATTTATACAGGATCAACATATCAAACAATAGTCAAAAAGGATTAGCAACTCATTATTAGTGTCTTAAAACCAGCAATTTTAGCAGCAAGTTATCAAAGAACACGATCATGCTGTATATGTCAGCAACAGAAAACTAGAAAAGATTGATGAAAGACACATCATGATATCAACTCACGAACGAATAAGATCAGGGAGTAGTAATGTTCACAAATATGAACACATAGGTTTGGGGGGGGGGGGGGGGGGGGGGGGGGGGGGGAGGGGGGGGGGGGGGGGGGGGGGGGGGGGGGGGGGGGGGGGGCAATAACAATTTTTGTGTTTCCTTACAAACAGTCAAATAGGCTAGATATAGCCTAGAAAGAAACACAAAAGGCTAGATGCCTTGGTAAGAAATTAGGCAGTATGACGTCATCAAAAGACCGTTGT
>PYUH01000164.1:2719015-2731736 GCA_016808085.1 Suaeda aralocaspica
GGGGGGGGGGCAATAACAATTTTTGTGTTTCCTTACAAACAGTCAAATAGGCATCAGATATAGCCTAGAAGAAAACACAAAAGGCTAGATGCCTTGGTAAGAAAATAGGGCAGTATGAAGTCAATCAAAGAGACGTGTATTAGCAACAATATACAGAGGAGTTGAAAGCAGATGCTTACTGCAGATAATACCAATTACCAGAAAACTTTGGAGCCATCAAGTCAGTCAAAATAAAAGTGTATCGTGAAAATGTGGGAAATTTGAAAGAGATAAAAAGGATTTTATTGCTCGTATAAAAACATAATGCAAAAAAAAAAAAAAGAAGAAGAATAACGAGTACATAAACTCAAATTGATTAGTTACTTGCCAACTTTTACCAGGAATATGCATGTATGAACACTATTATCAATGATTTTTGAGACAGTAGGGAAAATAATTTTACATTTATAGGCAGAATAAAGAGTGTAAAAGGAAATTCAATTAAGGACCAATAATTGATATACTAACCCAAAAAAGAACATTAAGAATTCAAGATCAAAGGCTCAAATTAGCATCCAGAAGCAAGGAAGATACCAACAAGGCAACAACAATAGCAATTGTTTCATATATACGACAGTTCTTGGGTTAAAAGGGATTACTATGTAGTATGTACACAGGCGGATTGAAGCCCTTCCATGAAATGAGATGATCAGATAGCCTACCTAGAATACCTTTTGCTTCAACGGAAGTTACGGAACATTGACATCAATAACATAAATACTTGTATCATGACTGAAAAAAACAATTACACTAGACAAATTATGTACACAAGGAACAATGAAATCAGATCAGGAACACAATCCAATATCATAAAATTATTTTAAAAGTTCAAACACACAATGAATTCAACTCAACTCGTAGGCACAACATAATAGCTTCACTGTAATAAGAGATATTTCAAGTCTACTCTAATCATAATGAAACCAAAATTCTATTTGTCATATCATATGTAACTACAAAGCAACAAAAAAATGTATCACTTATATACTCTAGTTCAAACCATTGATGATGCAGTTCCTTTTGCATCCTCATACCACCTTTCATATATCACTAATGTAATTCACCTATCTTCTATTTACTGCATACCCCTAACCACACTAGTCAACAAAAAAATTACTTGAATATTGTAGCTGTCTATACTAAAAAAAATATGCACCAGGCAACACCACACCTTGAGGCACTTCAGTCTCCTATACTGCCGAAGTCTTCATTCACAGATTAGAAATATCAGACTCGTGCTTTAATGTTAAGTTAATAATAAACCATCAGGGTAGTCTTAAAATCACGCACTTAAAAACACTTGGACAACATCCAATAAATGCTTCAACCAAAAATCAAAGCATTTAACTATTCTAGATGCGTGTGCTACAATCTAGGAAGCAAATTGATGGCATTCATAACATAACCTGTGAGTGGTTCTCAGACATCTAGAGTTGTGTGGTTAAGACCAAGGAATCAAGTAAATGGGTTAAAGCAAACTAGCAAGAAGACAAGAAGGGATCCTTAAAATAACTCAACGAATCATCCAAAAGGCAGCAACATTCTCCCATGCTGAATCCAAGCATAACACTAAGATTTGTTTTTAGACCTGCCAATAACAGCTTAACAATTTCATTAGCAAAGTCCTCTTTAAGACGAGAAATGATGGCATGTGAAAAGGCAAGCCTTGAGGCAAATATAGACGCAACAAAAAGAAAAGGGAGGAACCCCATAAGAGCTATCTCCAACCTGCAGGAACAACGACCTGATAGGTAATGAAGGATTGACATGTTATTACCACCACGCAGCAGTACACAGCGATAGTCTGTCAGTAAAAGTTCAACCATGGCGAGGAACATGATGGATTAACTTTGAAAGACCAGAATAACAAATGCATGGAGGTGAAATATCATAGTTGACAGAAATAGAATACAAAACATAGAGCAGAAAAATTAATCCAGGTAACAAAAAGGCTATCTTGACAACACAAATATATCAACAAAAATGGAAGCCGGTCCATGAATACCATGGAATTCCAGTACAGAGAAGATCCTGCATAAGAAAATGTAAAAACGGATGAACTTCAGATTGCTTTCTTAATAGAGGATGCTGAAGAAGTTCAACTCGTACATCCCCGTCTCTGCAAATGTCACAACAGTACAGCAAGGTTAAAGAGGTGAGTCCTAAACTTCCAACAAGTCATGGCAATAGGTAAGAAATCAGGTTCACAAGAGCTCCAAGAAACATGATGCCTGTCAAGATATTACAACAATGACAACGAAGAAGGTTAGCAGATGACAAAAAAAAAACGGCCAGAATAAAAGTGAAACAAGTATACAAGATCAGTGATATATGATTCTCTCCATGTTAACATAGTACAACAGAAAAGGTATCATAGGTCTACCAGACGAAGAAATGGACACCAACAGTCAGACAGCAGAAGGTGAGAACTGCACACCAAGCCTCATAGTGAGCGAGGGAAGAAATGACAACGGTTAATTATTAGCAAAATTAAACTTAAAAAGTTCATACTGCAATCCACTATTACTCATATGAACATTTACCCAACTCCCAAGTAAATTTTTCCTAACTTACCTAATACAGTAATACCTCCCCTACCACATTCCTCAACATATTAGATATTCACTTCAGTCCTTTCTATAGAGTCAAAAGACTTCAAGTTGCATGTGTGTTAAGGAGCAAGACCTACATTCTATCTGGTCAATAAACTTCAAGTTGCGTGAGAGTAAAGAGGTCCTCTAACTAAAACCCCCTTCAGAAAATGCAAAGCTTCATTGCTTGCAATTAAGTTTATAAAAATATAGTTCAACTACACTGTCAAACCTAAGCCAAAATTGAAATTACAACATAAGCCAATGGGTTCTAAAACGTAAATTAGTAGGCAAATGACAAAGTTAGCTCATTAGAGTTGAGAAAAAAAAAAAACTGCAGAACACAAACAGCTGCTAATATATGTATATATATATATAGAGAGAGAGAGAGAGACATAAACAGTCAACATTTGTACCTCTTTGTGAACAGCAAGCCAAAACAATCACTTCATCTCTGCCATGAACTTCTCATACTCTGCATCTACCCCCTGAGGTGCTTTTTCTGCAGCAGGAGCAGGTGGTGCTGGAGGATTTGAAGCCCATGGGACATTTGACATGCTCTGTTGCTGATCGGCGGGAGGGGGAGGAGGAGGTACTCCATAATAAGGTTGATAACCATAAGATGAGGGCATGTAGGTAGGTTGTGCAGGTGGCGCCATTGTAGCTGTTGGCGTACCATACACACCAGAAGTAGGAAGCTGAGCAGAGGTACCCATCTGTGATTGAACACCAGGGGGGTAATTTTGTTGTGCATCACCAGGAGGTGCAGTTGGTGCTGAAGTGCTACTTGGTGGGGGAGGAGGATATTGAGCACCATAAGGAGAAATAGACTGATTCTGCACAGGAGGATAATAACTTGAACCAGGTGGAGGAGGAGGATAGGCAGCATATGGAGGAGGGACTGGTGGTCCCCATGGAACAGGAGTGCCATAGGTCCCCGGAGCTGCGCCACCTAGAGGTCCACCACTTGCAAATTGCTGTGAGGGATAAGTACCTGGAGCTTGATTTGCAGCTGGGTAAGGTGGCATTGCCGTAGCAGCAGGAGGCTGTGGCGTTGTTGGTGCAGGAGGTTTCCCAGCAACTCTAACTGCGATAGTTCGACCATCTAAACGATATCCATTCATGCTAGTGGTGGCAGTATTGGCCTGATCAACATTAGAATACTTCACAAAACCATACCCTTTGCTCAACTGAGTAACCCTGTCTTTGATAACTTTAGCCATCACAATTTCACCAAAAGGAGAAAATAAGCGAATTAAGCCATCATCGTCAAGAGTAGGTGGCAAGTAGCCAATGTACAAGTTGGTATCATCATACTCTTTAGGTTTAAGGAGATTAGAACCCAGCCCTGGATGAGCACTGCTACCATTGCTGCCACTCTGCCAAGGTGGGTTGCTCCCAGCACCCCCATTGCCAGCTGGAGCTGAAGAATCATCAGCTTTATCCAAAGACTCAGGAACTGTACCTCCTAACTCAGCCAAAAAGTTTCGGTACTCATCATCCATCTTCTTTCCAGTTGTCCCCTTAACTGGACAATCAATAGTCGGATGTCCACCATCACCACAAATCTTACACAGCACATCACTCTTAAAAGTCGTAGTCCTCGAAGGACATGCGTATTGCCTATGTCCCGGCTCACCACACAACCTACAAAACTCCTCATCTCTAATAGTCCCATTCAAAGCAGCAAGCTCCCTCAACTGCTGCCTCTTATGCTCATTCAACACCTCATCCACAGGCTGTAACAGCTTCTCCACCATAGCAGCAGCCGCCTCAAGCGAATCCTCAGTATCCGCCTCAACCAAAACATGCAAATCCTCATTCTCCGAAGGATCAGGCTTCAAATTCTGCTTCTGCTGCAACCTCCCTTCCTTAACAGACCCCTTCCCTCGAATCACAATCTTTGCCCCTGTCTCCTTTTCCATCCGTTTCTGTGTATTCCCTCTCGGACCAATAATCAAACCAATAAAATTATACCCAGGAAACTCCTTCTGAGGGATATAAAGCTTCTTATGAAGCTTAGGCGGGCGGTAATCAGCAGGCGGCTTAAAAGCTGGGTTCTTCTTAATAATCTGCGAAATAATCTCCTGTCTTTCCCTATTCAACTTCTCGCGAGCACGATACTCTCGAGTATTAATCCTAATTCCCATGTTATCATACACAGGTTCAGGAGAAGGTGATCTAGCACCTTCATTTCTATCATCTAACGGTAAACCAGATTGCAATTTCCTACTAATTTCAAGAAGTCTACTATTAAGTGCTTGAACTTCAGGATCAAATTCAATACCTCCCATGAAATCAGGCAGCTGAAAAGCGGGCTTCGGCTCGTCGTCTGCCCACCGCGACTTCCTCTTCCTTCCAGAACTTTCTACGCCACCGTCTTCCGTCGGCGGTGGGTCCCACCTGCTACGGCGCTTCCTCCGGCTTGTCGTCTCCTCTTCGCCGCCGGATTGATGATCTTTGTCGGCGGTGGCGGTGGTGGTCCCACTCTGAGCTCTCGGCATCGATTCGCTCAACGGAGTCGCAACTCCGTTCTCCTGATTATTGTTGTTGTTGCTGTTGTTGTTGAAGTTGTTGATGATTTGATGTTGTAAATCGTCGATTTGTTGCTCCGTTAACGGTTGATGTTGAAGTTGAATGTGAATTTGATCTAGAGTGTTTTGATTGTGGTTTTGAGGAGGATCATTGGAATTGGAAGAAGTTAGGGTTTCATCGTTTTGGTTTTCGTAAGAAACTAGGGTTTGAAGTTGTGGTGGTTCAGAAGGTGGATTAAGGTTAGGGTTAGAAGGTAAAGTTTCGGAGAGATTTTGAGCTTCCATTGATGACGATGACGAAGATGAAGATGATGAGTGGTGTGAGAGTTGCAGAAAATCGAAAGAGGGAAAATTGATTTAGGAATTTAGGGTTAGTTGGTTGGTTTTTCTTGTAAAATTGGAAATTGAAAGAAAAAAGGCGGTTCATCAAATGTAAGGTTTTGGGCTTTAGATAATACTTATCTCACTGGCCCTAAATCAATTACGGGTAGAAATAGGCGGGCTAGAGTACTAGGGCCTAGGGGTGCTTGTCGGGGGCTTAAGTACTAAGATCTAGGGGTGCTTATCAAACGAGTTAGATACCAATCAATATGTTAATACCCTCGAGTTGTTTCATCAAGTACCCTCAAAAGTTGTTTGGTGTCTTCCTGATAAATTCAAATAGATTAAATCTTCAAGCTGGTCAAGAAAAGTCAAGCATTTTGATTGATTTGATCAAGCTCAAGTTTCTCGTTATTTAATTTCATTTTAGGTCATCTAGAATAAGATTGAATAGTTATTTATAGAGAGTGCATGGTACATTATATGCAAAGGTAAGGCATCCCTCTTGTTTTTTTGTTACTTTGATGGTCTCAAAACTCAAAGTTGTCAATCATTATATTCTTTAATTATGGAGTATGAAATTAAATAATACTCAAGATTATGATAATGTTTATTTGTTTCCTTAGCAAGCAATAAAGAGATGAATCAATTCCATGACTATGGACAGCAGTGAAGCAGATTTGACAATGAAATTAATTAACAAATGAAACATTATGTTATAAATAAACTACTAGTAAACAAAATCTCCAATTTCAAGAACTGAGAACTAGTGTGGTTTCAAAAAGAAGAAACCCCCACAATAGCCCTTTCCTTTTACAAGGTCTCTAAGTTACTGGTGCAGGCATGCAGCATCATCAGATATGTATTGTAAAGAATGCTAAGCTGAAGATCCTATTCTCTCCTTAGTTGATCAGATTCCTCATCAGACTCGAATCAGGTGTCTACTTCGACGTCTTAAGCAATGAAGAAAACCAAAATTTTGATTCTAAACAGCAAAATTGATCACATAGATTTCTCAGCTTCTCCTTGTTTTGCACCCACAGTAAAGAAATCACTGATAACTTCAAGGGGCATGCCCTTTGTTTCGGGGACCTTCAAGTAAACAAAGAACCAAGAGATGGTGCAAACTATCGCATAGATGCCAAAGACTCCTGCAAGGCCTATGGAGGAGAGCAACCCAGGGAGAGAGTATGTGACAATAATGTCTCCGAACCAAAAGGTGAGAGAACATAAGGCGATGCAAAGTCCACGAACTCGGGTAGGGAAGATTTCAGAACACAGGATGTTTGGGATGGGACCAAAACCCATGACAAAGCAGCAGAAGTAGACCACAACACTGATGGTAGATAGCGTTGCATGTACAACAGTTCCCATATCGATAATGTTTGAAAGAACTAGAATGACGAGAGTTGCTATCAAGACAGGAAGTGTATTTAGCAGCAGAAACCTGCAAAGAAGGGAAATGTGTGCATTTATATATCTGCATATATCAATCAAATAGCACAATTATATGTAGAAGAAAATTTTGAATAAATGCTATTCTACATTATTACCTTCTTCCAGAAATATCCATCAATTTCATGGCAATTCCTATAGATGGAAGCATCAGCAATGTTGTCAAAGCACTGATAAGTAGAGAGGCGGAGTCTCCACTAATTCCCATACTTGATAGAAGAACATCAACTCCTGCTTGTGAAAGAATCTGAGGGGTGTAGTAGAGAACTCCATTGATCCCTGAGAACTGTATTCACCAAAAGCAAGATATCAAAACGAGTTGAGATCATAAATGCTAGTGAGGTCACGAGTCATGACAAACAAAAAGGGATATTGCTTTAAATCTTGAGATGCACAATGATCAGAAAATTTAGCCATGAATAAACAAACATATTTGAGCTGTTTTGCACTTATACTACTTCACATTCGGACATTCCCCACATTCTGAACTTCGAAGGTTTTAGCCTACCTGTTGAAGTAGTTGCAGTCCCATCCCAACGAACAGTGCATGCTTAACTCCAGGTTCAAATAGCTCCCTCCAGTTTGGCCCTTTAGTAGCAGCTGCAGAAGGCTGTATATTACCATCCTCAAGAGGAGATTCGCCCTTGAAATCCTTGATGTTGAGGGTCGACTGACTTACAAGACCAGCAGCCTGGACTAGCTGACCTTCAGGAATATCAGAAGGATGTAACGATAGGACAGATCCACCACGCATAGATCCGCGCATAGACCCCATGCCAGGTTCTTGGTGGAGATAAACCCTTTTCAATTCGCCTTTACCATCTTGTGTTTTCTTGTATGCTAGTTGCCAACCTCCGCCAATACCTAAAAGGATAAATTCAAACACATTGTTGGTTATGCACCAAAGTTGAGAGCAAAGGCTTTGAACCCTCCCTGTTTTTACTCTCTTTGTATACCCCCTAAGAACAAATACTGTTGTGCAAAGTTGGGCATTCATTAACATCATCATAATAAGCAGCAAAAGGTTTACGGAAGCTTCCTTCAGTAGAATTTTTGATCTAGCAGTGTCTTGTAAAATAAAATGTAGTAGTCAACATTCAACAGATTTTTCTATTAGAGATGTCATGGAGAATTGGAGACTAGACTAGTCTAGACCACAGCAATAATGAGATTATCCTGAAGGAAAATATTTGCAAAAAGGATGCAGACACGCAGTAAAGACCACAGTGACAGCATTTTGACCACAGTAACAGCATAATGCTTACTAGAGTTTAAACCTAAAGACTTGTAAACATGTAAATTAATGTACCTGTACTATTGACTAATTCGCCACTTTGCATCATACTGCTAGCGTATCTCATGTTCAGTGTGCTTGGAGTAACACCATCCTTCTCCGCACCAGGGGCATGAGGCGAGAGCAGTGGACTCCTCAAATTGTCATCTGAGTCATCATGTCCGACATCAGAATAGGTATCCTCGCCTCGGCTCTCCACCTCCCAATTTTCGTGCCTACCATTCTCCTCATGAGCAGTACTGAACATGCTCCCAAAGTTGGGGAACAGTGCACTTCTCATGCTCCCTGACTGGGGAAGCTTTTCATGTACACTGCCAAACAATGTGACGAGAGGGTCCATCATGTTTGCCAAACTTCCTTGAGGAGCCATGCTACCTTGCCGAGACACCATGCCAAGCATGCTTTGTCCCGTGACTGGTTTAGCAATCCAAGATTGGCCCTGCTCGGCACCATATAGCTTGATTTGATCTTTATCTGTGTTTGCTTCGTCGTCATTTGTTGCACCTATCATATACTCTTCAATGGTTGTATCATCCCCATGCCCAAGTCCTTCTACAAGTAAAGCCATCTCACCTGCAACACGAATGATAATAATATTAAGTGGAAACATAGACAAAATACCTTTGATGTGCATCCTTATACAGCTATGAACAAGAAAACTATAACAGAAACAAAAACACATCAAAATACCATAGGCAAACTGATGCTGACATATACCACTTAATGATCGTATATTAGCATTGAAATTGATGCTGCACTTTCTAAGTCTATACAATATCAATATAACTAGTGCAAACTATTGATGTCTGCTGCAGCATGTGTCAGCATTAGAAGGAAGCAATAAGGTAACAACACCATCTACAAATTACATCCATTAGCATCTCTATCAAATAATTTAATTAATAATTACTGCTAAGTTTATGGTTTAAGATATGCTGATTGTCAGAACTCTCCAGGTATTGAGGGACAGGGGAAAGAAAAGCAGCCGATAATGATTTAAATGATGACATACTGACCATTGACATCTTCTTTGCCACGTAATTTTTGTAGGACTTTCTTAGCCTCGGTCATCTTCCCTTTGCTAACGAGCCACCTTGGAGACTCAGGCAAATAAAACACCATCAATCCAAGATACAAAAGGGATGGTATTGAAATAACACCAAGCATCAGCCTCCATTGAGGTGCATCCATCAGAGACATGCCGAATACCATACAGTAAGACAAGAACATTCCTCCCGAGCCAGTGAACTGCGGAAGTGTATTCAACTGCCCTCTGATTTCAGGGGGTGCAGTCTCAGATATATACACTGGCACAAGAGTAACTGCAAGACCAACTCCAAACCCATCCAAAAGCCTACCCAAAAGTAAGACATATACATTGGGAGACCATAACATAACAAGACCACCAAGGCAGTACAATAGTGATGAAATGATCAGCATTGGCCGACGCCCAACTGAATCTGAAACGGGACCTGAGAAGGTCGTGATGACCGTTGCCCCAATAAGTGACATGGCCACAATTAGCCCCTCCAAGGTTGGTTGCGTTTCGAGACTGAATTCCCTCTTGATGTATATAACAGCTCCTGTATTAACATCAAACATTGTACCAATGTTACATTCATATGATGCATAGTTCGAATTTCGAGATCTAAGAAAGCTTAATCAGATAAACCCCAGAAAAGGTACTCTACTAAACTGTAATTTATAATGCAATTACCTGCAATAGTTGCATTATCCCACCCTTGCAACAAGTTACCCATTGTAGCAGCTAATGCTGCAAATACAGCTCCTTTCATCTTGCTGGTACTGAACTACAACTTTCTAATCTGAATCAATTCACAATTTCAAAAAAAGAAAACATCATTAAACAAATATCATTAATTTCAGTTAACACTTCACAAATCTACCTTAAATTCTGCTAATTCTCATCATTAAGAGTTAAACAACAATCACTCTCAAACACTACCATTACAAAACATTTAAATTTTACAGTAAATCACAATCACTCTTTAGCCTAAATCAACATCAGAAACATCATTAATCAATACTAAATCTTTCATCCACTAATAAAGAATAAAGATCACACCTTTCAGTGAATTTTCATCATAATTCAACATAATTACACTATAAAAACATTAAAAATCACATCTTTTCAGTAAATCACTAACAAAGTTCAAATCTTTGAACTAACACACATAAATTTGCATGCATTCATACAAGATCTATAAAAAAAAATCAATAAAATTAAACAAAGATCTAAAAAAAAAAAAAAGTACCTTTTGCAAGGGGCAAACAGCCCTTAAACAATGTAGAGAAAAACTAAGTAACTTTTTCCCTCAAAAGATATTATGCTCTTTGATGTGACTGAACTTAATACTACAAAAAAAATTAGACACTTTTCAATATAATTTTTAATTGTCACCAAAAAAATCAATTCATTTAATTTTTAATTATTTTATTTATTTAGAGATTGAAAATAATTCTATTTAATCAAAGATGCTGAAATCCAAAATTTCCGATTTCAGAATATACGAAGACCCCCATTATTGATTTTGCATAGATTGGCTTTTTGCTATGTAATAGCTGGATTTATTTACTGAAATTTATGTGACCCCATGAAAGAATCTTCTGTAAAATAACAAAAAGGTTGAAAAAAAACCTTAATTTATGCTAGTTTTAGTTAATCGTAAAGCAATAATTGTAGAAAAACATGATGAAAATGACAGAAAGTGAAGAGAATTAGGGAAAAAAAAAAACAAATAACAGAAAAAAGGAAAAGAAAAAAAGAAAAAAGAAAAGTGAAATTAATTTTAGAAAAAAAAAAAAAAAGAAAGAAAGAATGAGAGAGGGTGAAAAGTTAATTAAGGTGATTTTAACAGTTCTAATTAAGTTGGATTCCCGCCAGGTGTAAAACAGCCAAGGGCTCACAGGCGAATAACGTGCCTTTTTCAGTGATTTTGTTCTTCTATTTTTATTTGCAAATCACCTTATTTTTGGTACTTAACACTTAATATAATTATTAGTATATGTTTATGAGTTTAAGCACATTTGATTTGTTGGTTTATTGGGTGTATATGCATGGTTTATGATTGATAAGAAATAATTTTTTATTCGTTGGATGTTAATTGGTTTTGTAAGTTTTGTTTAATATACAACTTTCGGAATTCAACTTTATAGTGTATATCACTATCTTCAAAAAAATTATAGCTCTCCTAGTGCAATATCTAGAGAGGTGATAAAAACATATTGTTTTTGGTTATATATATATAATTATGCATATATCACGGCAAAAAACATAGTATTTAAGGAATTCTAAATTGGTTATATATGCTGCGGTTTTTACAGTGA
The DNA here is from genome assembly GCA_016808085.1 of Suaeda aralocaspica. Classification (NCBI taxonomy): domain Eukaryota; kingdom Viridiplantae; phylum Streptophyta; class Magnoliopsida; order Caryophyllales; family Amaranthaceae; genus Suaeda; species Suaeda aralocaspica. The sequence continues at coordinate 2,730,598 of PYUH01000164.1, forward strand.
CCGCAACATATAAGATAACCCTTCAAATGCTACGTTTTTCAAAAATACCGCAGCATATGCTCGAACAAATAGTTAAATATATGTTTTCCTTACATATCTGATATGGAGGTATACTTCATCGTAATGTATTTGCTCATGCATGTATGTTACAAAGTAATAACAATGATTCATGTGAGTTAGATGGCCTAAGAACAATATCATCAAACCATGTGATGGGTGGGAAATAGTCTTTTTCAAAAGCAAAGGTGAAATTTAAGGCACATAACATACTAGTTAACCCCAATACCCCCATCTCCTTCAATAATATCAATGCAATGCTACTTGTTGTCAAGAGTATGGATATTTGCTGCTTTATTTGTAAAACATAATAATGCATAGTCTACTACTTAAAGAACAAAAACAAATGGGAAGAGTTACATATTTGCTTCACAATTAGAAAATGTTTAATTTCCCACTAAAAACTCAATTACTTTTTTTTTTAAATAATAATAGTAAATAAAAATCTTGTAGATTGCATAAGTTTTTACATTATACACTATCTTGTGGGATTTCTTTTAAATGCACCAACATTTCATAAGAAGGCTTTAAATACTTAACCAAGAACAATGACCAAATCCATCTTATAAACTTTTCTTTATTAAACTAAAAATTGATATACAAAGATTAAAAGAAATGGATTGGACATTTGATGAAAACAAGGTGTTTGAAAATGTAATTGGAGAATTAGGTGTGGACTGCCCAAATTTGTTCCAACAATTAGCTTCAAAACTTCCTGAAAAGTCAATCAATCAAATTCAAGAGCATTATGAAGCATTAGTAAGAGATGTTGAGATGATTGAATCAGGTCAATTTGATGAAGCATTTCAAATCAATGGTAGTGGCTCCACAATGGCTAATGTTGTTTCTCACGGACCATCTTCTTATGATGTATCACTTCCTAGGGTACCAAGAAAGAAGCCTTCTTATGATGTATCACTTTCTAGGGTACCAAGAAAGAAGCCTTCTCTTTGGACTAACAATGAGCAAGAGTGAGTACATATAATCTTAACCTATTCTATCTCGTAGTTACAATTTACTAATGTATTGTGTGACTTTAGCTTTAGGTAACGTTTGTTTACAATATTTTTTTTTTTTTTTGG